>JAPYYS010001009.1:0-68988 GCA_030522525.1 Campopleginae sp. 14b
CTCCTCCTCCTCCTCCTCCTCCTCCTCCTCCTCCTCCTCTTCCTCCTCCTCCTCCTCTTCCTCTTCCTCCTCATCGCCTTCCTCAGGTGCTTCATCCTCTTCCTTCGCTTTATAATTCTCGTTCTCGTCGTTCGGATCTTCACTCCTTCCGCTCTTCTTGACAACGCTCTCAATCGCAGCTGTTATGTTGTCGCCACGACAACGTTTGCGCTGGAACGATTTAGCATTCTTCAGTAATTTGTTACGGAACACAGCTTTTTGCGACAACCGGGAGGTCGAAGTTGTAGGATCCACCAAACGAGGTCTTGATCTGGTCTGCATCTATGGAAAAATACACCCAATATTTTTTATGAGATTTATGAGATTTTATGAGATTCCTTTTTAACTATTATGATCGAAGGCGATTTTATCTCGACGTTGGGGATTGACTAGGCTTTCCCATAAATTTTCATACGTCACGGGAGGTTATAAAAAATCGATCAATTTATAAATTTGACTTAAAATATTGCTGAACATTACGAAACCGTCCATTTTTCGCTCGGTAGGGAAATTCTTGTTTCGCTCGTTGATTTTCTTCATCACAAAGATAATCAATTAGACTCTCACGTTTTTAAACATTTCAATGAAAATTTTATTAATTTTTCATTTTCCAACTTCAATGTCGTTGATTAATGGGAGAGTCTTGTCGTTACGAACTCTTGGAAACTGACTTAAAATCCTGAGAGCAAAAATGTCTCGTTTCGTAATAAAAATATGAGGTAAGATCCGTACCGATATAAATTATCGAAAAACGAGTGTAACAGAGTATATTGCGATCCTCCAAGGTTAACGAAGCAATTAGTGAACGAAGGAGTTTATTTTAGCCGGAATGTCGTTTCCATTGAATTGTTTAATTCAGTAAATCTCGACGACGAGCGCAAATACATCGCGTTAAACGTGACCAATGTGAGAAAGTGGTACACTGCGAATCATAAATCATGGGGAAATACAGACTATCTACGAATCGCGACGATGTGAGGGAGTTGAAACAAAAATATGTCTGTATGTGAACGTTCTACGTGTATGTCGGTGTGCATGGTCATGTTCAAGAATCAATACTCTACTTATGCTGCAAGAGGATCGCCCATACACAGATATATACGTTTAACTGAACCGAATCGAAATTATCATTATCGAGTTTCCAACTTTTCGTGCAGCAAGATTTATTCGCTTTTTTTTGCTCCCATTAATAGAGCATCTGCATTCGATGCATTCTGTGCGTCGGAAGCCGGCGAATCTTTCGTAATATTCTTCAAATTTTTACCAACTTACAAAACTCTTGAGTGTTTATAAATTTGAACAATGCCGTTAACGAAATAGTTAAGGTTTCAATAATAATTTACGAAAATTTGTATGTTACGTGCATACATATTTTCAAAATCAGGATCGATGCCGATTAAGGGGAGGCAACGAGTTTCACTGTCCTCAGAGATCGAAAGCGGTGCAAACAAGTTGGAGAAGAAAAAAAATGTAAAAATTTGTCGAAAAATTCATTTATTCGACGACAACGAAATAAAAACTGATGACGTAATTATTTGCAAAATAAACGAGATGGCCGTTTCTTTCACAAGATTTGAGGGAATAAAAAGAAGACGCGAGAGATCCAAGGATCGGTGGGGAATTGATTTGGCGAGGAATTCCTCCAACCCACATATCCAATGCATAGAAAAATCGTTTGAGCGTGTGTGTATGTTCGTGTACGCGCATATATAGAGTAATTAGTACATGTATGTTTGTTGGCCATAGCAGGATAGTATTTGGGTCAGCCAGTGGTCAGGCTGTGAACGACGCTCGCGACTGCTGCGCTGTGCTCATGCAACGCATCGTTTCGAGCCAAAGTCTTTGCAAGCCACGCGCACCAATACGCACACACACACACACACAAACACGCAATCGGTCCCCGCCACGCTAGGCTTACGTCGGTAGCGTTGCCATATGAAAGAGGCCTTTCTCATGTTCCCGATAATGCATGGTTAATCGAAGAGTCTCTCGCTACATGGCCTTCGTTACTTCTAGTGACTATTTCATTCGCGATTGTAGATAATAGTTTTATCGACGAGGACGTACGAGACTCTTAATTCACAGATGAAGAGGGAGAGAGAGAGAGAGAGAGAGAGAGAATATTTTGAATTCGCTATATTTTTACGTAACGTGGAAATTTTTGTTTCATCAAAAAAATCATATTCATCAAAATAAAATTATTTCTGTTGTTCTACATTAATCAATGGTCGACGAATTTTGAACGGCCTCGAAGGTTGCATCGCTGGAGCCTAACGAATCACCATTTTTTTTTCTTCTATTTTTGGGATCGCCTCAATATTCCTCCGACATTCAATGGTTCATTTGCAAAAATTCTCATGGACCGACGCTACATTATCATTTTTGGCTCCTCTCCCAAAAAAATAGAATAAACTAATTGCGTTGAACCCCAACGATGCAAACTTCAACATCATAGTTTTGAAGCTACTGCGAAGTAATCGAAATTATCGCGATAAATTTTTCTTTCCAATGGCGTCGAAGCTTTTTTGCTGCACTGCACACCACGATTGTAAGGAACAGGAGTTGTATGAAAAAAATAATAGATCGCTTGTAACATGTAAACTGACCTTGCGTAATCTTCCTTGTGTCCGTACCGTTGTGTCTTGCACTACTCGCCTGCTCGCTCTTTTTGGAGGTAAATTTGCAAGCATCTTCTGGATACTCTCACCTGTTAATTGGTGATAAAATAAAAGATTTAAAAATGGACAAGTTGCCGACGTGTTTCAGTTTCATCAAACTGTTTCATAGAATTTTAAGTCTACCGGGGTTGTTCAGAAGTTTGAAGCATTTTAATCTTCGCTGGATATCGTCAAATTTCGAAAAGTTAACAAAATGCACGGCAATGAATTTGTGAAAGTTTGTAAATATTCCGGATTTGACGAGCGTGCAAATTTGGCGATTGACCACAATTCGCAATCGTATGTTTTTCACTTTTTCAAAAATTATTTCTCTCAAAGTCAGGTATTGGACATTTTTTTGAATTATTTGAAAGAAATATTTCCTGGAATGTGGAGAAATCTTTTTTGAACTGATTGCTTTATCGGAATTGGCTTAAGGTTTTTGTTTAATTTATTTTCTAACGATTTCGTTTGTGCATATCGTAAGTTTGGAAAAAAAAAAAAAATGGATGGAAATGAAATGTATCGTACGATCGCTGGGTCGAACTCTCGGTCCCGATGAATTTCTTTCTCTCGGTTGATTGGCCCTTGGGGTTTGTGAATTTTGTATATTTCTCTTCATGCCTCGCTGCCTTCGCCTTCTACTGCGACTACCGAAGGGCCTCCATTTGCACTTTTTCTTGCCATTACCAAAAAGTCCCAAGAGCCATGCCTGATCACCACCGCACTCTAAAATGTGTCGATGGAGCTCGGCAAGACTGCCACAAGCTTTCGAACACTTTGTGCACACTTTTTCCGAGAGCACAGCATTTTTTGCTTTAGTCGTTGCGATACTACGTCCCGGTAGGAATAGATGTTTGTAGAGCTCTCGTTGATCGCCTGTGAACTCCAGATGAGAACACCAAACGTTCGGATGTGCAGCTGTTTTGTGCTCCTCCAAGTCTCGAAGAGTTAACTGAAACGCCAAAAAAATAAATGATCAAGCATATGAAAACAGCAGTAATTATCTAAGATTCCATAAAGTCCCGATTTCCAGGGGTTTTTCAACCATACAATACGCTCAAAAGGAATCAGAGTGCTCTCTTTAGCATAAAATCATATAGACAGGCGATTTTCTTCAACAACGAAGGAAAAACGATGAAACTGAAGTTGACAACTTTGGGGACCAACGAAAAAAACATTTAAAATTTTTTTTCATTTCAATTCAATTAATTTTAATTTTTCCGATAAATATAAGCAGAT
Source organism: Campopleginae sp. 14b (assembly GCA_030522525.1). Lineage (NCBI taxonomy): Eukaryota > Metazoa > Arthropoda > Insecta > Hymenoptera > Ichneumonidae > Campopleginae sp. 14b. Next base: position 3,939 of record JAPYYS010001009.1, read on the forward strand.
ATTTCAATATAATTAGAATCTAAGATAAAGATAATAAATAAAATTATTAATTTAATTTTCAATTTCGGAGCCATGACAATTTTCCGTACCTATTTTTTTGTCTTTAGAGGGTTGAAAAATATTGTTTGATTGACTTGGCCAAAGGTTCGATGATAATCTTGAATTTTGCTCGAGAAAAGATCGAACCAACGATGCAAAGTTCACCATTGTGAAAAAGCAAAGAGTTTGATCGAAGAGAAAATGCGAATCGCCGTGAAAAAAAAAAAAAAAAAAAAAAAAAGAAAAAAAAAAAAAAAAAATGTAAAAAATTGAGAAATGATGGAAGATGAGAGGGAGAAATAAACTTACGTGTTTAGAGGTACAAGCACCGCATATATAAACTCTGGGCCTGGACCATTCACCGGTGAGTTCAGCGTAAACAGTTTCTTGTATGTTTCTGTTTTCGACAGTGGATTCGTTCAATTTCTTGAGCTTGAGAAAATGGCTGAATTCCGGAGTAAACTCGGTAACGTTGGACGAGGCTTCGATCCTTCGAGCGGTAGCAGCTGTACGATCGAGTGTGAATTCTTCGGCGGGCTGAGGCAAATTAGCCGGTGTTCTGGAATTCGTCGAGTTAGCTGGTTGAGCCACATGGATTCTCGAGTCGTCGATTCTCTCGCAATGCTGTTCGTTGGTGTCGTTGGCATTCGTCGAATTTTCAATTTCCGTTGTAAAAATATCGATACTTCCGGATCCTATGGTCGGGTCGTTGTTCAGTCTGGTTGTTGTAAGTCTTTCCTTGATAAGCTGCTGTTTCTTTCTCACCGTTAATTGCGTCGATATATCAAATTTACTGAGATCCTTGATCGAGCAAGTGAATTGTTCTTTGCCGTCATATTTCCGGGGAAAATTATATTTCTCAAAAGAAACACGGCGTGGATGGGAACGTCCGGTTTTGCCAGCTTTTTGTGCATATTCGCTAGAGTTTTTATACTCCTCGGTGACGTATTCTTTGTTGTAAACCGGAGTAGCCGCAGTGAGCGATATATCGATAGGAAATGGTATTTGATTGGTAGTACCATTATCGTAAAAGGCTTGTTGCTGTTGTTGGGCTTGTTGAAAAGGTTTAGCCTCGTTGGTCGCACTGGCTGATGGATTAGTACAAATTTGAAGTTTCCCATCGAGATGATGAAGTAAATTTTCTCTTATGTTGCAACTGAGGCTACTGTAAAAAGTGCTGTCGAATTCCGGGCTGCCAGGGTTGCTCATAACATCTCTGTTGCTCGACTGGCTCTTGATTGTATTTTTTATTGCAGTGTTGACCGGTGTTTTATCGATTTCACGTTTTTCGAGTTCATCATCGATTCTTCGTTCGTTCGTGGCAGCTCCATCGAAATTTTCTATGATGCACTGGTTGGTTTGCTCGCGCGGTAACAAAGTCATTACTTCTTTGGGATTGGTCGCCTCCTTGGCAGTTTTCTCACGATTTTCCGGCGGTTTTTCCGAGCAATAACCGTGCATCTCGCTCATGTGAGTTACGAGGCTCTCCCTCGTGGAATATCTCGTTGCGCAATGCGCACAAGCGTGATATTTGTCCGCGTGATTGAGGATCATGTGCTGGAACAAAGAATCAAGATTGTCCGCACATTTCTCAGCACAATATTGACAATTCTGGCTTGTTTTGCGGGAATTCCGATCGGATCTCCGACCACCACCGAGTTGGTGTACTCTTTCGGTATGACGTTGACGCAACGATATCGAAAGGAATTTCCGGTCGCAATATAAACACAAATGTCTGACTGTCGGCGAGACTGATTTCGTTGGAGTTTTCGTGCTCTGCTGTGAACTTTGTGATAACAACGGCGATGCCTCCGGCGAGCTTTGACAATTGTGCAACATCGAGGCAACTTTGTCCAATGGCAAGCTACATTGTATGCCCGTATTTAAAGATTGCGACGAGGCTCGAGTATCCTTGGTAAGGTCGTTACGCGCCTCCGGGATAATCAAACTTTCTCCGTTGTTGGCTGGTTTTTCTCTTATCAGCTGACAAATATCGTTCAACAATTCGTTCAACAAGTCTCTGCATATAGTTCGTAATTCAACGCTTTCCGAATCTTCCTCAATCGGTTCGAGGGACGAATTTTCATGAGGTACAATCTGATGGTCCAGCCTGTCCAGAATCAACGTTCCTAAGCTACGATTATTTCGCTTGTCGTCCGATATCGAGGAGATAATCGTTGTCTCGATTATGGGAAAGTCTTTCGCTCGATCGTTCTGAGAGTCCTCGGAGGTTAGACTGCACTTGGTCTCAGTCGGATCGTTGGACGAGCTAGCGATACTTATCGATTCGGCAAGGCTGTTGCTCGAATCACCGAACCACAAATCATCGATTCCACACAAATTCGTATCGACTTCCGGTTGTACGTTAGATACTACCGGAAGACAATCGGCTAATTTATCTTCGCCAAGTATAACGTCTTTGGAAGTTTGGTCCATTGGAATTTTGGCAATTCCTTCATTGTTAAGCCGACAATTGTTGGCTACGATGTTGGAAGCGTCAACGTCATCACTTTCTTCATTTTTGGATATAATTTTCTCCTCAAACCTCAGCTCGCTCGACAAAGCTTTGCTCGTTCCAAGCACAGCTGCTTCCAAGCGGCTTTCCTTCGGTTTCGACGCCACCGGACTGTAGGTCCGGGCAACATCATCGATACCGTTGTCATTACCGACCAGTTTTTCTCGATTTCCATCGGACTCATCTATTTTATCATTAGCCGATTCACACGTGGCTGTTTTTTCCCGATCAGGTTCGACATTAGTCCCTCCCTTGGACTCGGAGTCTTTGATCACACCATTTAGAACGGTCATAACGTATTTCTCGAGATTAGCCAAATTGCGTTCAACGCTGTTTCTCGCTTCGTCCTCTTGTCGTTTACTCACGCGAGGATAATTCGTATCGTTTTTCCTCCGGCAATCATTGATGCTTGTTGTAATGCTGGTCGTGATTCTCGTCGTCGTCGTCGTCGTTTCCGTCGTAGTCGTCGTACTAGTCGTCGTCGTAGTTGTTCTCGTTGTTGTCGTATTATCGGCCGGCACTTTTTTTCGTAAATTGTTTATCACGTTGCTCAGCCGACTTCTTTTGTCTTGTGCTGTCTGTGCCGATCTATAACCCACGACTAGCTGTCTTTCCTGACAACTTTGTTGTCCGTTGTTGTTGTTGTTGTTGTTGTTGTTCTGCTGCTGACTGTTTACGTGATAATTATAAGGCTGTTGCTGTTGCTGCTGCTGACGATTTTGTGTCGTCAATTGACTAGTTATTACTTTATCCAGACTTTGTTCCGAAGCTACCATTATTATTCTCCTTTGCGTGCTCGACAAAAGTCCCGATCGTATACGGCTCGAATCGTCCGTAACAACCCTCCTCGATCTCCCGTCGACTAGCACGTCTGCCGATGCTGCTTCTGTGGGGGAAAAAAAACAAAAACAAAAACAAATGATCGTCTTTAATAATTCTTATTAAATAAATTAATAATAATAAAAAGGGTAAAAATCTTTTATCATACGATGCTCGTTTTTTTGAAGAAAAAAAAAGTACAAGACCCTATAATTTCTGTAAATAGATTAAAGCCTCGTGTGAAAAAATGAAAATGCCGTTTCGACGTCTCTATTGCTGGCCCAAGACCGAAGCCATTTGTAAAGACGCTTATTTTCAGGAATCCTGCAAATCCCCGGGCGTAATGCCAGGGACGAGCTACTGACGCTCGAGACAAACCAGAAATACGAAAATTAGGGCGAGCTTTCGATATCGATCTTTCATTAAGATTGAGCTTTGTTTGGAGCCACGTTATCGGAAGAAAAAAAAGTACCCCTGGCTCAGAGTCTTGGAGTTACTTGTAAAAAATACTCATTCGATGAAGAGTTTGAAAAAAAAAAATGACGACGAACTTGGACTGCGAATAGTGGTCGAATTTCGCGTGAAAGTCTTTAGGAACATAATTATAATTTCGTCACCGTCTCGGTGATGTGACGATGATATGATTATTTCGTGCTATGACAACAAAAAAAAAGAGGAGTTTGTTTATTTCACTATCCTATTTAGTTTGCTCCTCATTTCATTTGCGTTTTGTTTCCAACGTTCAGCTTCGCTGTCACGCGGTTAATCGGAATCTGACAGTTGATTATCGCGTTAAATTATCGAGTTATCGATTATCGAGTTTAATTCCTTCAAAGACAGATCGTGATGGCATGTTTCAAGAACAGATCCGAGAGACTGAAGAAAGCGCAACTGTGTGTGGTAGGTGAATTATTACAATGTCATTCCTCAAGCTTTTGTCTGCATTGGTAAATTCGAAGGAATATGACAAATATATTAAGTGACGTGAGGAGAGAAAGGGAAAGAGAGAGAGAGAGAGAGAGAGAGAGTGAGATCGATGTTTTGAGTAGACTCGGAAGAGACAGATCTCTCTTCGTTTTTTTTCTTACTCGTCCTTTCGTGCGAAGTTATATATAAAAATCGAGGATCGGCCCTTCAAACTCTTTTCATCGTCGAATTTTTGAAATTTTGCCTTTTACATGGAGTCAATGAAGAGAAACAGAAAATAGCCGTTTCATCATTGCCCAGCGATCTCGATTAATTCGTAACGATGTTGCGCTGATAATGAGAGAATTTCGTGTCTCATAAAAATGTCGATGACAGATCAATAAATTCGTTTTCGACAAGCTCGATGATTGGCCAAAAATTCATTTTTCAGAATTCAATTTTCCGATCTTAATTCTGCTTTTTTAATCACGTGTCCTTGAGCCGCGAAGAAGGAAGTCAAGTATAACCGACGGTTTATAAATGCACGGCAAACCCATATTATATACGATGCAAAATAATAATGATGAAATTAAAATTAATATAGTTGAATAAAGGCAAGAAAAAGTAAAGAAAAAAAAGCATAAAACATTTGCATAAGTGAGAAGAAGGAAGTGGGCACGGTGTGCGTGTTCACACCGGCAAACACACGCGTACACACCCACATGTATTCGCAGACATGTATTAATGTGCACTCTGGAGTTTTTCAAAACTCGCTCGGTCTTATTGGAGCGCAAATTCACGCGATGACGCATTCAGACTCCAAGATTAAGACAAGCAAACGATCGAGATCGAACGACGAATATATTTAAACTCACGCCCATCGCTTTTCCAATTATTATTCCATTTAACGAGAGGACCATACACCAAAATTGAGTCCAAAATTGACCTTATGCGTTCGGGAATATGTTCATTTAGCCGCGGAAAGATGGTCGATGTTTTGTGCACACCCGAAAGTCCCAAAATGTCTATTCGGTTAAGCGTGAATATTAGTAACGATTAATCTACCGAGAATCCAATAATCTGTTTGAGAAGTTCGTGTAATTTGGTTTTTGTCAAGAACGCAGAATACCGTGATATCCCCCCTTGGTGCAAAACTCATGCTAATTAACAGGAAGCAAGCACGAGCTTTTCGTACACATAATTTAGCCATGTCCATGTAAACACACAGAAAATTATAGCGTCAAGCAAGCCTCGCAATATAATGAAACGAGGGATCGACATTTTTTCATTTGGAACACGGAAACAATGTCGAGCATTTTTATAAGTAAACTTCGACAGTCTATATTGAGGTCAATCGAATGAAGACACTCGCTGTAATTCATTCGGAAGAATTCAGAATATAATTCGCCAAAGAGCTCCTTGATGCTTTTAGTAAGAAATGGAGTTATGGTCCTAATTTATAATTTAACCACTAAAGAAACCAGTGACTTTTCTGATCATGCTTTCCCAAGCACGAAAAAACGTTTATCCAGTATTTTTTTTTTTTTTTTTACTAAAATCTTAACCGATTCCCGTTCCAATGAAATTCCAATCTTTACTATGTACTGTGTGGTTTCTCCCTTACCCATGATTTTTCACATTTTCTTTAATTATGATTTATTGACGTTGAAGGTGGAATTAATAGCATATATTTGCTTGGAGCCTTTATGACAGGGAGAATTCATTTGCAAGCAACTCTGTTTAGGGCACCTTTTTATGCGAAAATCCAGAGAAGTCGTACCTATTAGTTAAAGGCTTCGCGGACTGAGAGAACGATTCACATAGTAACTCGTGCACAAAGAGCAGTTGCTACTGCTGCTGCTGCTGCTGCTGCTGCTGTTGCTGCTGCTGCTGCTACTGCTGCTAGGAATCGATAACAACCCCACTACTTGAACGCCAAAAGGGTTACTACCTTGTGCTTCGAGTATATGACTTCCATGTCCATATAACTCGATGTATATATAAATACGTACAAGGCAGTTCCACGTTTCATACGTACACATACGAATACGTCCAAATGTTCGTAATAATTATGTGACTAAATAATCCGAACTGTTCGGCATTAATTAATGTAATGACTGGAGTTTGCAGCGTTGAAATTCAATGGAAAATATTTTGTAAATTCATTATTTATTGAATTTTCAAAATCATGGCAATTTTTCGTGCCAATTAAGTTTTTAGGTCGCACGAGGGGATCGTTTTATTGTCAAAACCAATCTGACCAAATATGGGATGGTAATTATGAGCTCCGCTGGAAAAAACAGAATGTTGTTGCATTCCAACGATGCGAACACGGCAACATCATAATCCATCAATTATTTATTGAACTTTGGGAACCATAACAATTTTCCGTGTCGATTGAGTTTCCGGGTCGCAAGAAGGGATCGCTGCTTCAGAGTCTAGACCAAATATTGAATAATATTTATGAGCTCCGCTGGAGGTAGAACACAATTTCTTAACATTCCAACGATGCAAACTTCAACATCATGAGCGTCAAGAATACGACAAAGTATTGAAAGAATAATGAAAAAGTAATCAAGTCGCTTGAGAATTCTCTTAAATCCACAGCTGCATTTTTTAATCATTTTTCAAAGAAAAATCAATGAAATTGTGACAACCTGTGTTTATCGAACGACACTATTTGCGTACACCAACTACACATGGATTTCTCGATATTTCATGAAGCACGAATGATTGGCAATTCGGGTCACTGGTCCGAGTCAAGTTTCCAGATAAAATTTGACCCTTTTTTTCTCACCAAGCATCTCCATTGGGGATTTTCGAGTCCGTTGGTTATAGTTTTTTTTTCTCGGAAAACTTAAAGTTTGACGGTCGAACGTGAGAGAACGAAATTCTGTTCTCTCTTCAGCAGAGTTAACAAACATTATTCAATTGCGACCCAAAAACTCAATCGACACAAAAAATTGTCATGATTTACAAAATGCAATAAATAATTAATAGAAAAAATATTTTTCGATGAATCTCAACACTGTGCAGAGCTCAGAGTCATTCGAGAGTTTAACCAATAATACAAATTTCCGCTTGTTGCGTCACGAATCGAACAATAATGGGGGAAATGATTTTTCCAAAGATTTACTATTAAATTTTATTAAACAGCTGTTGAGTCCTTCCCTATGTACATATCATTAACTTAATTTGACGATATAACCACGAAATATGGCGTGGTCGAGTCGAAGTAGAAAATAAATGAAAAATATTCACGGGGCATTATAGAGAGCGGCCGACAACTACACTTTAAGGGTGAAATAAAGGGAGAACCATTCGCCCCACGCAGAGACCCACTGGCAAACAAGTTAAACCACGCACACAAACGCATCGACGGTTTTACATACTCGCACGGAAACTAAGACACACGTACGCACGAAAAGCTTTCGGAGCGCGAGCGTCCAATCTCAACGAAAACAACGGGGTCTCTCCCTTCTCTCTCTCTCTCTCTCTCTCTCTCTCTCCCACACACATACACATGCACACATACACAGTCTTCCTCTTTTTGTGAATGTGGTTCGTGAGTACACGAGGGGCTTTGGTGTCGTTGCTGTGTAACGCCCGGTCAGCCATTTTGAACGGAAACAGTCGTGCAAACTTCTCGTGGCAAACAACTCTTCCCTTAATTCGAGTTTCTCCATTTTGACCACGTTTTTCATTATCTCATTTTCAAAGCTTCAATTTCCTATTTCGATTTGCCGTCTCTGACGTAGCCGAGAACTGATAAAACTCTTGCAAGGCAGAAATATTGAAAAGGATTCTTTCGAGCTAAACAAATTACCACATGCCACTGTTTTCGGTTGACAGCGTTGGTTCAGTTACATTGTAAGTTTGGCTGAACCCCAAGCTCCGCTCTTGTTATCCATGTTATCACACGATCGTTTGTTTCACGACTTTGAACGCAGCCTCGACGAATTCAAGCATTTCTATTGACCTTCCAACTTCCAATATTAAAACTCGACGTTGTATGGAATTATGAACGAATTATCACGAGCAAAAACAGTCCTCGAGAGTATGGAGCTACTTTTGAAAAATTCAAACTTCATAAACATTCGAGCCTGCGAGCTGAAGTTTATTAAAGCGAAGCATCCCCCTCTCCTCATCATCAGTGATCCCCATTCATCCGATCTTCCACCACAGTGACAAACACAACTGTAAATCGTAACGCCAGTTTATAGATTTATTGGACAATAAACGGATCTAAAAAGTTGCTCAGAGTGGATAATTGAAATTTCTAGAATGAGAGAATCCCGAAAGTCGTGGGCCTATTATTTGTCGTTGTTCACCTTTGTTCCCGATGCAGCGGCAACGGACTGTCGGTCGAGAAGAGACAACAAATCAAACGTTCCGTTGATCAAAGCATCGCGATTCTGCAACAGCCAGATCAGCAGATATCCAATTGCTTGCACGGAGTAACGACTCCAGAGAATACTCTTTGATGGCTCGTCATCAATGCATCGGATTAGCTATCTTCGATTTATCAATTTTTCATCGACGATGCATCCGTAGCTTTAATGAATGTGGACTTTTCCTTCGAGGCTTTGTACTCTATGCAATGAATCGGAAGTTTGCAAGGTTGAGATTCAACGACAATTATTTATTTAGTCATGGACATTTTTCGTCTCGATTGAGTTTTGGGTCGCATAGAGGATCGTTTTATTGTCGAGACCAAATACACATTAACAATTAAGAGCTCTGCTAAGGAAAGAACAGAGAATTTCGTTGCATCTCGACGATGCAAGCTTCAAAATTATTCTATCCCCGTCTCATGCCATTGATGACACTTTTGATGAATCGTGTGGTCTATAATATTAATAATGTGCATGCTGGAACACATCCTTATGGGAAAGTAATGCGTAGTCATGGGAATAGGGCAAAAGGTATCGTTTGTCAGGTTTTTACATGTTGTGTGGGTTCCGCCCCAGTATGTAGCGGATACCAATCATCATCGATCGTTACGGAGGGAAGCGCACTATTCGACTCTACCCTGAATACCAGCATCGCATATTGAGACTTATCCTCTAAGTGTTTGAAAATATCAATGTTTGCTTGTAAATAAAACTGACATACGTATTTGCAGCTTTATTGCACATTTTTATGGGCTTAAAAAAGCTCCGCTACAAATGCACACATATATATATGCCTTCGAGTGCATACCGGGTCGTTTTGAGCCCAACAATTTTTGAATGGCAACTGATTGTGCGGAATTTAATTTTTATTTTCATCGGAAAATTCATTTAAAACGTTTTGAAAAACGCCTTGGGTCTATAAACGGCCCAATGGGAAACGTTTTTCGTGGACGTTTTCATGGAATGTGTTTTAGAAAGAATTTTTTTGAATAAATGAGTAAACAGAAAAAAGGTTTACGTCTTGAATTGTTTTTTCAAAATTGCACTCGAAGCTCGGCAAAGATTATGGAAATTTTAGGCAATTAGCCGATTCTAACGGAGTGTGAGGCTTACGTACCCGTTGTTTGGATGTTCCTCATGTAATAACAATAGAAATAAGCAGCTGGGAAGAATGATCCATAGGAAGAGGGAATGAGTTGGAGCGAACGGTACAACTGGACGTCACAAGATAGTGAAAGGGATGCTGGAGTGAAAGAGAAGAGAAATACATAAAAGAACGGAAAGGTTCTCTTTCCACGCGTCTCGTAGGTCTTTCGTAGTTTTTGCTACGGTGAGTCGAGGTGAGAACGACGATGAGACGCGAATGGACCAGGCATACCAGTCTTTTTTTCTCTCTTTTTTCAAAGCTTGTCTCAAACGCGAGCTGTTGAGAGAGAGAGAGAGAGAGAGAGAGAGAGACTGAAGACCGAGGCTTCCTTTCCTACGGCCTCGCGTGGTTTTATCGTCCACATACGCACACGAAAACACAGTTTCTCAGCATATTTGTTGTAAACGCGAGAGAAATCTTCCGATTGTATTGCAGACGAACAAAAATCTCTTCTCTCTCTCTCTCTGTTCCTTCGCATGTCCTTGTTTACACTTACAGAGCTTTCTGCTCGAGTTCTTTTTCATCTCTCAACGTTTGATCGTTGATACACTTTACCGAAAAAATGCATTCCTTGGCCTGTCCCAGTTTACGCTTGAATAGAGGTTAATGTTTTTTTTTTCTTTTTTCGTTTGTAAAACGAACTGGAACGATCATTAAAAATATTCGTCGTAGTCGATCCCAGAGGGTTCCAAGATGCAAGACCATCGAACTCGATTATTTGAAAGATTCTCGATGATGATAATTAACGCCTCATATGGCATTGCCACGAAAGTGAGTAGGACATTTGAATAATTCGAAAAGCATAGGAAAACTTCTGGATGGTTTCGATGATTCGAATTTGTTTTAATTCTCAATGGGCACACTCGGTTTCCAGGACGAAAGAAAAACTGAATCCGAGTTTTTCCCGAACATCGCCGAACTAAACAAATCACAGGATTTTCTTCGAACGTGCGATCCACCTCAAATGTTTTCGTTTTATTTCGTTATAGAAATGGAATGAGTTTTTGTGCGTTTTATTGAAAATTGGACAGAGCTACTGCTTCGATATTTTCCACAGCCTCCAGAGAATTTTTCGAGCACGAAAGCTCGCCAACTCAGTCTTGATGGGGCTCCAGTGGCGCGCGTGTCTCGAAAAACGGGACTGTATGCGTGTCAACGCAATTCAGAGGGGAAGTCTCTCCACAGTGTCTGTGTAATGGGATCACCGTTACACGAGCTAACGCTGCGAGCTACCAGACGGAAATTTTACTTGGCTGTTATTGCAATAAAAAGAAAAAACAAAAAAATGCTCGGGCTATTTTCTCGATGGATGATGAATGGGCATAGAACGTTCCATCGAAAACGACGACGTTATCAGAAACTTGTGACCAAAACTTCAAGACGTACGTTCGGGTAGCAAGTATTGAAGTTTCAGAGTTTCTAAACCCATGAGTGGACGTCGAGTCCATTACTGCATCCATGAAAAATCGATTCGAGTTTCGAGGTTCGTATAGACGCGATTTCTTTCAAAATTCGCAAGTTATTTCAAGTTTCTTTGCAAGTTCGGTTTGTATCTTCGTGTATAATCATAGCTGAAAAATTGCATCTCATACGAAATGCGTTGAATTGCAAAGATGCACGATTGCGAAACGACACGAATTATTGAGCTGGAATATTTATTATCAAGCTGAGAAAGAAAGTTGATATTCCGAGATGCGAATCCGCCATTTAAAACAGAAAAAAATAAATTGATAAGTGAACAGAATAAAACATTGGTTCGCCTTTACCCGATAATTAATGAAGCGGCGAGTGACCCGGAAATATGAGGAAACAGACTTTAACCAGCCTTCGGATACATAGCAGTGTGATAATTATCACCTGCTAATTACTTGCGATGCTAGATGCAATGTATCGGACACTAACGAAGCGTACAGATGAGACTAACGTCCGCGATCGTGTACGTACCAAAATATATATTTTTACAGAAGAAACGTGGCCATTGCTAACGTTCTCGACGCCCCCACAGCGCTGTTACCATCGATAAATATAGTATCTACTGTATGCAACATCCAGAGTGACCGATGAAGAATGTTCCATGACCCAAAGTAACGAATGTGTCTATAAATCGACGTGAAACTGTCCAATCAATGTCCTATCGTATGGAGCTAGGTCGAGATTTGTTCTCGCATCAGTTTTTCATCCAGGAACAAAAGTTTCCATCTCCGAGTCTCATCACACTATCGTAAGTTTGTTGTTTCGTCCTCATCGAAATATTCTACGAGGAGGAAAATTTGAGTTTCAACTATAAGATGGAAAAGTAACTCTGAAACGAATTTCACAAGAGAATTTCTTTCCGGACTGGTATTATGAAAACTGAAGAATTTAGGAACGGTGAATCCTGTTGGCAACATGTTTAATGTTAAACTATATACCTAGAAACGAGTGTGTATGAGTGACGTTAATATGCGTGTACGCCAAGAACGAGAGCCGAAGAGTTTTCTCGCAGTGACGCATTAGATGAGAGAGACGATAGAGCCGAGAATGGAAGCTCCGCGTTCCCTAGTTTGTTCAGGCATGACAAGCGCAGAGGACGCGAGATATCCAGGGAAGAAAAGTAAGAAAAAAGCGGATGAGCGAGAGAGGAGGGAGGCAGAGAGAGAGAGAGAGAGAGAGAGAGAGAGAGAGAGGGAGAACAAGCGTCGGTGGCAGACCCCACCCTCGATCGAGGCGTCCAGACGATCGACCCAGCGGCTTGACGATGCGACCTACCATATAGCAGCACTAGCTGGGCAGCAGCCATTAAACGCAACGAGATAGAGATAGAAGGAAGAGGAAAGAGAGCAACAGTGAGGCATAGTTTTAGCTTTGACACGACCTGCCGTAGTTATCAATAATCTGCTGTACACATTGGCATTGCGTACGAGTCGTAGCAAGCCAAGAAAACGCGCTGATGACCACTATAACTCCAAATCCAAGTGGATCTATGAGGAACTTGATCGCAACAGCGGCAAAAGCACCTTCGATCAAACTTGCGTGTGAGAATTCGATATTGTTGGCATTTTCGTTTCGATCAAATTGACGAATTATCCCAAAAATCAGAGATATCGTAAATGGTTGAGCGTTCAGAGAAAAAAGGGTACGATGGAACTGTCGATGACGTGAATCAAGTTTATTTTTTCATTCAACCAATGACAATTTTTCACCACTACAGGATGGACTTTTTTTTTTGCCCAATCTATTTGGAACACAATTGGCAGGTTAGCTGATTGCGCTGTCTACGACCCGAACAATTTTCCAACGTCTTTTCATTCAGCCTGCGGCACTCAATCCGTTCAATCACATTTTTTACACGCATTCTTGTTTTCGATCATAATTTGCTTTGATTATCGTTGCCGGTGACGGACACACGTCGTTTTGTAACGGAAACTCATAACCCGATAGAACGTTGAAATATCCTCACTTTGCATTTATTTAAAAGTCGTTATTGATCGTCCGATGGTCTCACTCTGCGGCGCATAAGATCGAATGCCGCCAAGTCCAATTGAGATTACTGCAACGGAGAAAATCGACCGGAATATTTTCTTGTTATTTTTGTCGGCAATGTGATGGCCGCGAATTTTGGATTAAAATTAATTTACAGCTTTTTCGCGCGTTTAGAGTTTTCCGAAACTCTCAACAAACACATAAAAAGGGATTCAGGGATGTTTCTATTTTGCTGCGCCGTTTTCCATGAACTTGCTTATTCTACGGATTCGAAAGAACGTTTATCGCAACGAAATTCTGTTTTTCGCGCTATTTTAATGGCAATTTTCCATGGGAAATGAATTTTCGGGTCGCAAGAAAGGAGCAGTTGATTGTGCAGCCAAATATTGAATAATAATGATGAGCTCTGCTGGAGTAAGAACAGAATTTCGATGCATCCCGAGGATGCAAACTTCAACATGATTTTTCTCGAGCAATTGGGCAGTAGCTGAATATAATAGAATGAAACTGTTCAGGCCATAAGACAATTGAAAAATTGTCCTGTAGCGACGATCTCGAGGCTAGGATTCAGTTAATGCTGGCTTCGTCGTTCTCTCGGGTCTCTTTCTCTCCTGCTCCTTATCTCTTTCTCGCAGTCGGCGCGATATACTGTCAGAACTTGGTTCCATGCTTACTACTGTATAGCTTGCGTAATTCATACTTGACACAAAGAGACTGATGCGCACGCGGCATACATACACAGTCATGAATGTGTATATAAGGGACTTGGCGAAGCAACGACGTTGACTTGCTGCACCCGAGTCTCCGCGGAGCAGGCAACACTTGTGTATTCATTACTTAGATATGCACGTATCGTAGCAACGGAGACATCAAATGCGAGCTCGAAAGTTGGAGTGCCCGATAACAACGTTTCGTGTAAGAGAATTCATGCCTAAAGTTTTGTATTTTTCAACAATTAATCAACAATAAATAATCATAATTAATTAATTTACGGTAGTCTCTGAAAGCGTATCGTTTCATTGCAATCAAGAAATTCGTTACAGCGACGTCGTTGCGTTAAACGTACATAAAAAAAATTTCAAATTGCTTCCTCAAGGTGCTCAAGATGCACGAGCTCAAATCTTCCTCTCTATGAGGGAGTTATCTTGTTTATTTTGCCTTCGAATATTTAGGAGGAAGGTTTTTTTTCATCTTGGCTTCCTCATAGAGGAAGCTCTGAGCTCGTGCATCTTGAGCACCTTGAGGAAGCAATTTGCAAATTTCAATTTGCAGCTATTCCTTCTATATTTCTAGAGAAATTGTGTAATTTCGACAACTTTTTTACAAAGCGAAGAGGAAGTACAAGCTTATATGCAATATTTTACTAAATTTGCATAAATTATTGTGATTCGACGATTTTTCAAAAATCTTATATTTTCGTAAAATTCAAAACATCATAAAATGTAAACCGTTCGACCGATATTCCCCAAATTCAATACCAACCATCCTCTTACGATACTCTATTTGTAGAAGAAAAATGAGCAATATATCTGAATGAAAATTTGCGGAAATTAGAGCGTCGACACCCTTTTTTCGAGATTTTCGAAATGCTATACAATTCGTATTTTGCGAGAAATTCCGACAAAATTCTTAGAGAATTAAGAGCTTGCAAAACGCGAGCCCTGTAGCTCAAACCGTTCTTGACTTATGAACGTTTAAATTTTCCAGTGCCAGCACACACACACACACACACGCACACACACACACACACATCCGGACATTTTTTCTAGATATGATTTTTCGTTGTTTTGGGACATTTTAAGCACATTTACATTGAATTCTGGGAAGAAAAAAAAATTTCACCGTCACATAGCTTCCTCTATGAGGAAGCAAAAGGAAGAAGAAAAATGGCAAACAAAAGGATTCTCTTTGTATTTGATTTTTCGTTCGCATATCGTCGGGAAATTTGGTGTTCCTAATTAAGATGGGATAAGAAGACGAGGGGAGAGCAAAGACTCACCTCGGCTCGGAGCTGGTGGGGCCCGTTTCGGGGTGTCGTCCGCAGAAGGCGTCCGTTCCCTCATACTTATTTCTTTTTTTTCTCACTTTTCTTCACTGCTGGCGGAAGCAAGGTGTTAAAACCTCCCGCCCGAATTTCCTTTCAGAACTCGTTGCCAAGGGTTCTTGAACAGGGGCACGCTTTTTCCACCGTTTGTCTGCGAAAAAGCACAGAAAAACAACGGCACCTCTGTCCTCATGAGGAATTCACACGTCAATCGTCGTCTGATATTCGATTAAACAATGACGATAAACTCGCCTCGTTAAGCAACAAGGCATGAGCACACCTAAATAAGACAGCCATTTTCTTGCACATCTTGGATGCTGATTACATTGACATCGTCGAAGAGGCTCGTGCAAACAGCGGATAAAACTATCAAGCTACCGCTTTTTCGCTTTCGGTCTACAATATTATAGAGTGAATTAATTCACATTCATTCTAGACAACACTCTACTACGTTTCTACAATGAATTCTAATTCATTCTTTCTAGACTTTCAAGCCAAAGAGATCAAAATATTGTTGTAGTTTTATAGATCTTGATGTCATTCGTACGGTGTATCCTTATCTACTTGGCGATAATAAAAATTAACTGTAAGTTCAGCATAAGTCAAGTCATGACTAGAAAAGTGTTTGTCTATAGAGAAAAAATAATAATAAAGGATGGGATTTCTAAAAGGAAGGTTAACGTTTGCCTGAAAAAGTCCATAATCGTACGTTTCTTATGACACCGAAGTTTGCATCGTTCGAACGCGACGAACCAGGCCAGGGCAACGCGAACTGCCAGAGATTGATGAAGCCGTTGTTCCTATATGCAGAGGCTGCCCCCACACTGACACTTATTATCCACCCAAATAAAAAACAGCTGGCCCGCATCAAGCTGCACACTCGAGTAAAAATACTGAAGTTTGCTTCGTTATCGAGTCCGACAAAAAATATTTTACCCATTCACCATTTTTTATACATTTCCAGAATCGCTCTCATTTTTTTTCAACATCAAGTTTTTCATTCCCAAATGAATGAATACTCGGACATTGCATGTTAATTTTTGGCTTTGCCCTTCAAAAATAGGATTAACTAATAAGCTCAAGTTTTCAACGTTGGAAACTTCAACGTCAGCTCGAGTATCTTTCCGAGTAAATAAAATCTCTGTACAAACCTTCGAAACGATAATGCCCTACATATTGCGTTCATTTATCATCGTCCAATTTGACTTTCTCCAAAATTCAAAATGTTTCTAAATATTTAATCGACTGGATTCATCCGAGATCGAATAAACATTTTTAAATAAGTCTTTTGTTTTTGCAGAATGGACGTAGAAATTCATTAGCATTTTCATGGCTGTCACAACGATGTCGATAATACGAATAAATAAATACGTTATTAAATGCACAGAAAATGTGTCAAACGCAAAAATCTCTCTTACGTGGACCATTTTAAAAAAATATCAAGTATCATTAAACAGCAGTAGACAAAATGAAATAGAAAAAAGCAATAATGCTGCGGCGATTTGGACGCGCGGCCTCGGTCCAAAATAAAATAGCAAAGGATCGGTATATCCATGCTTTAACACTCACTTGATACTTAGTGCCGCAAAATTGAGGATTTTTTTTCAGCAAGAAAGTAAATACGGTTCGTGATTGAAGTGGCAGGTGAGTATCGTTTACAGACAATGAAAGTAGATGGTGGAAAAAGAAGGAACGGAGAGAGAGAGAGAGAGAGAGAGAGAGAGCGAGAGGGAGGAGGGACTTGTTTATAAATTCTCAAGGGAGCAGAAGGCACGAAGAGAAAGCGATTCGAAAGAGCCGGAGACAGACAGACTTCGAAGACCCCAAGGGCGCTCCTTCCTCGACGAAAAGTGGAATAAGTGGTACGAGGGATTGCGCGAACACGTGTTCCATGCTGCCAGGTCATTCATATTCTTTCTCCCTTCGTTTCGTTTTCTACTTTTATTTTCTTTCTGTGTCGCTTGCCCTCGGTTCCTCGTGTGAGGATTCTGCTGAGATAAGAGGACGAGTGTCCCGAAGGTCGGGACCCTTTTTTAAGCAAGTTATTAATCAACTCATCGCGAGTGTTACGAATGTCAAAGATTCTATGAACAAAACTATAACTGCATACTCTCTTGTTCTCAAGAGAATGTAGCATGTTCGTGGCTGCTTCTCGCTCACTTTGTACAACTCGATCTCGATAATAGTGAAAAATTCGTAATTCCATTCAAATCTAAATATTTCAATGCTCCACGTAATGAAAAAAAATGTTCAGACGCTCGCGCATTCTTTTCATAGAAAAGCAATTTTTTCTTCATATTCTATGACGGAAGAGGGCCGAGTTTTTTCAATTTTTAATGACAAATGCTGGTTTTATGGACAGAAGGAAACTCGTAGAGAAGAAAACTACGAACGAAAAGTCTGACGAATAGCAAAAAGTTAGCTCTTGAATAATGAGGGAGGACGTGAGGAAATGTTTGAGACAATGAAAAAAGAAGCAGCATTGCGAGCCAATAATTTACACGAACGCGGCGCGGGTGTATCTACGAGGAAAGGAAGAATCGATGAAAGATTCGCAGCAACGAAAAGTATTTTACAGAATTCTTAGTCCGAGTTGCAAATAATCTCAATTGCTAAACAAACTAAATTATGAGTTTAATGCAAAACGTAGTCTGCGGATCCCACGCGTGACTCACCGCCCCTTCGTATTCGCTTTAATCGCGCATTGTGATTCCGCACGGAAACAGGTGAATATTGGAACGAGTTCATTTGAAGAATCGTATTTCAAGTTTTTGATTTAAATTCAGTAGAAACAAGAAGCTCTCAAGCATCTGCCAGTATACTGAATATCATTCCGGAAAGCTGCAACGAAGATAATCGTCTTGCATGTATTTCTCATTTACTGAAGATTTGGATATGAATTTCCTGATTCTTTTGGCCTTAATGACACGTTGAAGTTTGCATATTATTGTCCCGCGGTGACGCTTAATATTCAAACTCAAGAATATAATTCCGATGATAATGGGACCGATTTTTGCGACTCAAAAATTCTAATGATTTTGTAAATGAAACAAATCATCGATAAAGATGAATATTTATTCGTTGAATTCGAAAGTTGCGAGCTTCAGCTTCATTTGACTTGAGGAATTTGTGAAAAATGATAAAAATGTGAGGAGGACTAAATTATAGATCGACGTTCACGGATAGTTTGGGAAATGGAAAATATCCGTCGCCGGAAGTACAGTATTTTTCGTTGTCGAAGGTATTTAGAAATATTGAAAATGCATGGTTGCAATTATCGGAGGATACGGGAGAATCGTTTTGAACAAGTCTGTCGAGTCGAAGCTTCTCGAGTGAATAAGCAAGTGGAAAATTGGATGAAAAACAGGTGGTTGAGAGCCGCTGATGTGTCTCATGTTTTTGCTTGTACCGAGCGCCTCGACGATCATCCGTTCTCCGCGTTGCATCGCGCCGTTATCTTGCGTTCAGCAGCGACTTTGAAGGCTCGGGTCGGACGACGTTTCCCCAGGTAATCAAGTGACGTTTTTCTTCTTTCGTTAAATACACGAAGTTGAGAACCGTAGTTTTGGTACGCGCACGGAAGGCTCTTCGGAGCCAGCAAAGCCGTGCCAGAGAGAACGAACGGTTCGTGTACGCTCTACGGGTTCTCGGTCGGTTCGAGCAAACCTTGTCTCGTTGCCGAGGCCCGACACAGCACCGCGTTGATACGCGCGGATCCGAGAGAACCGTATAGGTGGGTGTGCTGTGCCGAGCCCCTTTCATCCCCGTCGCCTCTTCCTCTGCCGCAGCCTGTCACCATCCTTGTCTCGTTTCGCTCGTAACGTTTCTCTCTGTCTCTCCGACAGCATTGCTCCCCTTACCCCCCACCCTCTCTCTCTCTCTCTCTCTCTCTCTCTCACTCTCTCGCGCTCCTTTTTTCCATCAACAAGCGCGAAACTACGGTACTGTTACTCTCGGTTTTGCGGCTTTACCTACACAAGATTATTTCTATCTTCATAAGTTCATCACCGAATTTCGCACATTCTTCGTAACTTGCTCTGTGCACACGTTTATACTCGAACCAACGAATGATTTTTTAACCTCAGCCTCGCTTTTGAGAACTCCCCATAATAATATTATGATAGCGATAAACAATTAGCTTCACAATCGTTTTTCACGCGCACGCTCTCTGAATGTCAACTTGGACGGTGCATATTATTCATGAAGTTGAAGTTTGCATCGATCAAATGCAACGGAATTAATCAGTTGGTTTTAATTTTTTGACAAAAGAGCCAAAAATAAAAATCTACAGTATCGTAGGCGATTTAAAAAATAAATAAAAAATGGCGAATGGACAGAAGGTTTTTCCTTGGTCTCCAACGAATCAAACTTCGATATCTTGTATTATTCTCGTGTTTAGTCGAGTTCGATATTCAATAGCATCGATGGACATCGTCCCTGTTTATTTTGAAGTCGTTCAATTGGCAGTTTCAGGTGCTTCACACGTTTCGATTACTTTATTACTTGTTTTTCATCTTAAGAGTCTTTCGACACTCGCGGTTATTCGTACAAAAGCTTCGTACTCTAGTTAAATGGTCATCCAATTCTTACACAGTCATAGCCACAGCTTAATTAACTGCAATAATAAAATTAATTGGAGGCGGATTCATAATGCAGCATTTATCATTAACCCGAGCGAATATTCCCAACAAATGGCCAATTTTACGACGTATTTTTTAAGGGCTTTTGAAATAGGAACGTTCATGTTTTGTTCCTCTAGCTTGGTTCCTGTTCGTTTCGATGCAGCAGTCGATCGATTAACCGGTGAGGAAAATATTTGAGAAACTAATTGGTCTTCCTGTTAATTAAACACTGCCTCGATAGAGTTTTGCTGAGTTCAAAGTTCCGCCACAGTCTCAAAAGAGACTATTTTGGTTGGAAATGAAATTTATCGGATCGTACAAACTCTACTGAATCGTCTAGAGAACAAAATTCAAATGCAACCGGTCTGGGCCTCACCACCCGCAGTTGAGCTCACAATTCCAAAGTTTGCAACGTTAAGATTCAACGATAAATATTTAGTATTTTTCCTATTTATTGAATTTTCACAATAATGGCAATTTTTTGTGTCGGATGAGTTTTTAGGTGGCAGGAGAGAGGATCGTTTTATTGTCCAGACTAAACATTGAATAATAATTAATTATTTTTCAATCGGAATTGAAACGTTGAGTCACGAAAATAATTTTGCTTCGCCTACTTGCTAAATTGGAGGAAAAAAAATGGCCAAATACTGGCACGATTACGGAAAACCTTTATTGCGTCGTCTGCGTTGATACGACCGCCTTCGTAGCGCCTTGTTTTGTCGAGTGTGGTTCACCACTGCATCGAATTAGTCGGAGAGAGAATGATTTTTCCAATAGGGTGGGAAATTGTATCGACGCATGTATAAAGACTTTCTAAAGATAAGCTCAGTTAGGCTTGCACTTAAAAAATATGATAATCTCGAGAAACAAAAACGATCAATCGCATGTACATTCGATGAATTCTCGGCTGTTGAGCCTTGCTCGTTGCTGACTAAGCTTCGAATAGATGTGAACGCAATGTGCACATGTATGCATGTCCGGAGAATCGTGTTTGTAAAGAACGGATGATGATGATGTGCCGCGAGAGAAAGAGAGACGGAGAGAGAAAGAGATAACGCACGCTCTGTCGTGCGAGCTGTTCATACTTTAACGCTTGCTAAACGACATTGGAGCAGCACGTATACGTTCCACGTACAATTCTCCCACCGCAAATACAGTATTCCCGCAGTATAACACCAAAACATTCCTCGAGCCATAAAATTTCAAGTGCTCGTCCATACACTTTTCGTCAACATAATTGCTTCGAATCGGATCCTTCAAATGCAATTACCTCGTCGTTGTGTGTGTGTGTGTGTGTGTTTTTTTTTCACGTTTGGCAGTTCCTCACTTTATAGATTGAGGAGGACGAAAGCTATTGGCGCCTCGTCAAACAACATTTTTTCCGGGGCGCCAAAGATAAAATCGTAACGAAAAATGTCATGGTTTTTTAAATTCAACAAATAATTAATGAAAAAACGTTTTTTTCGTTGGAGCTCAATGTGTGGCGAACTTGAGTGTCTGTCGTCCGTCGTCCATTAAAGTTCACATCGTCGAACTTGAACGAAAAATATTCGAATAATAAAAGGAAACGGTCAATCAGTAAGATCGTGTTAAGAATAGCAAGAAATAAATAAAATACAATTAAAAACTCTGCGACAATCGGAAGTGATTGTATGAGAGTTTCCATGCCCTCGGATCGAATATGAGGATTAGGGGAACTCCGAGTACAAGAAACAGGGCCCACGGAGAACTCAATGGATTTATGTTCTATATGTGATGAGGTAGGACAGCTGTGAGGGTTGAACTAATGTGAGCTAATGTGAGTTTTTTTACTGGGAGATCGAGACGCAGGAGGTGTTTCGTATACATATTTAAATGTACAGCGGGTATAGACTCGGACGAATAAGGGGAGTTTGCTGCCTCCCTCGATGCAGCAGCAGCGCACCCTCGCGAAGCTGCGCGGCGCTCGCATGCCACCAATTGAACGAGGAGCTGAGCCAAAAGAGTGCGGATGGTATAGCGGCTCTAGGAATATTCTCGCTGGGGTGAAAAACGAGCCTTTTCTCTGGACACCTCGATGCCGAAGGCTCTCCAGGCCTCGCCGCACTAGCACGAAATTATTCGAGTCTGCTCATCGCGGAAAAGAGCAGCGCGGCGGTGGTAGCTGCTAATACGGGTACGGAGAGAACGCGCGGGTGTCTAGTATTATATACTTTTCGAATACTGATGTACGGTCTTCTTGTTCGCATTGGGAGTTCTCGGCGAGATCATCAGCATGAAGACCGGAGTAGAGAAGTATTACTCGCTATTGAATCGTGCTCAAGTTCGTATCGTTAGAACGTAACGGTACATTCCCTCTATTCATGTTTCTTTATTCTGGATTCAGGAGATGGGTGTGCGAATTCCCACTACGAGTTTTCAAAACGTTCTGTCTCATCGACGAGGTGCTTTTTGGGGGAAGCAAATCTCGATGGGTCATGGACGTCCGTCATTAGAGACTGGAAAATGTCAACTTATTCGAGCAAAAGAACGGTCAACTTAACAAAAGAATTTTGAAAATCTCGTCGTAAAGTTTGCAAATTTTCATAAACCGTCGCGCCGAATCGTCGTTGGCATGTTAATGAAGTTTAACCCAAACGCGGAAACTCGGCTCCTCTATAAATCTTAATAATAAGGGCCAGAGCTTCGTAGTGCATCCTAACGATGCAAACTTCAAGCTCGTCATCAAGTTATGGCTTCGAATGGATCGATTATTAATTCAATTTGTAAGGGGGACCAATATTGACAAGTTTGTTGCGTTGTCGAAGAAAAAGCCACGAAGTAAAGTGAGGCGAGAATGATAATTATATGCGAGCACTGGTTCACGAGAATCGTGACTAAAATTGGGTCCGGATATAATGAGAGTGACAGCCGGAGTAAATTTGCAATGTTGTGTATTTTTAATGAGGTTCGAAGGAGCGTTGGAATGCAACGAAAAATATTCATTTTCAATGATGATTTGATGAATTTGAAAATTATTCGAAAGATGCAAACTTGAACGTCACGTCAAATCAACGAAGAATAGGGTTGAGGATCACTGCATGGGGAAAGGAACATGAGCCAGCCACCTGTGTCATTGCTATCGCACGAAATTCATACTTGTAATCATTTGTCGCTGGTGTAGCCTCGTGATAGATTATTTATCATGTGTAATGAAGTTAAATGGTAACGTTGCACAGAGTGCTGCACGCATCGAGGAGTCTCATTCTGATGATATTTCGTTTGAATCATACGCTCCTATCTACAAACTCGAATCAATGAAACCGAAAACAACTCGAATGTGTACAACAAATATAAAGAATCGTTTGAATCATTCACCACTGTAATTCGATCCTCGTCTATCTATTCTCTAATTACCAGAATGGTGGTAAAACAAAAAGCTTTCATTTCCGAGCGATGAATAAATTGCTAATCGATTTATTTCATTGGAGCTCCAACGTGACACGCACGGGCATATATAGAGTTGACCTAAATTTGTATCTGCAGCAAGCGGCGTTCGGCCGCGTGGGATCGAATATTCTATGCTTTCACGTATATTGCACATCTCCTTTCCATTATATTTACTATCGAATTGAGGGGATGCACTGCAGTCAAATTCATGTTACGACTAATTAACAGAATCAAAGTGAAATTGACTCAAAAGTTCGATTGGAATACAGATACTCCTTGAATCTCGACTTTGTACTTTCTTTTAGAGGCGATCCACCGGTTGCGTGAGTGCAAAATAATTCACCAAAATGTAGATTTATACTTTCCTTGGATATTCTTGACATTTCGAGAAAGAGGAACCAGTCTCTCCGGATAAAACGTGCTGCCTGATTCTTCGTGACCGTACAACTGATTAGCTCCGTATATATTTTGTATCCACGTACGTGCAAAATTCAAAGTGTATTTTACCTAAAGAATTCAATTATTTGCAAAGACACGATTCTAGTCAAGCTCCTAATGAAAAAAATGTCGTCAATGCCAGTATTATTGAGTTTTTGAGTGATGAGTAAAAAGAGGTAAATGAACCGGATGTTGGAAAATTTTGATCGTAAAGTTACAAATCACTCGCAATCTTTGAGGTGGTTGCAAATTTTCTTTGAAACTCACGGCCGGTCGTTGAAAAATGAAAAATGAAAAAATTCAATATCCTCAGGCTCTACCGTTCAACTTGGACATTGAGCGTTGGATTCGGCCATTAACGAGCTACGGTCTGTCACGTACGACAACATCGAAAATGCTTCTTGCCACCTAATCTACTTCAGAAGTATATAAAAACTGCACAACACTGTACAAATGAGCGAATATATATTTTCGTACGTGAAAAATCATTTATAAGCTCGATTCTCCAGGAGAAACGTAATTTACAATTAATTTTGTGTTAAAATGAAGAAAAGCCGAACTGGCGAAGGCATTTATGAAAATCCATCAGATGAGCAATTACTGCGAGACAGAATGCGATCGAATTTCGAAATGATTTTTTTTTTACTTTCATGCTTTTTTGTTGATGCTTATCATCAACTTTCCGAAAAGCTTGATTAAGAAAAAATGGAAAAAAAATGAGATCCATGAAGCAATTTTTGTTTCGACCTTCTCGTTCGAAGAATTAATTGGCGGCCAACTGGCGGGTGGATCAATGAGTTTTCCTTTTTTGCTTCGAAGTATTCGGAGCTTTTTTTAATTTATTTCGTTGAAATCTTTTGTCATAGATTTGGGAATATAAATGCATTTAAATATATAACGTACCACCCGTGTTCCTATATTTCTTTATTTTTATCGGGCATTGTTTTGCTGTTTTATTTCTCTCTCTCTCTCTCTCTCTCTCTCTCTCTCTCTCTCTCTCTCTCTCTCTCTCTCTCTCTCTCTCTCTCTGTCGCGCTGTGTTGTGAAAATGACATTATTCGCCGCGCTTCAACTCATTCGCTCTTTTCATTTCGCCCGTTTCAACAGGCAGAAAGATTTTTCTACCCTCTCCTCCGCCGCGCACTGTTTTCTTAACGCCGCTATACGCACTTCGCGTATGTAACTTACCGAGGAGACATATTTTCTGTGTATTTTCCCTTTCGCTCAGTGTCGTCTCTTTCTCGCTTTCTTGGTTTTAATCTCTGGCCGAGACGGACTCACGCGGGTTAAAAAAGTCTCATCAAACTATTGTTTGTCCGGCGACACGTGGAGCAACGCCGCGTATTTTCTTCATCCCATCCCTATATCTCATGACAACTCTAGGCGTTGCTTATAGTTGATGTACTTTTGTTGTACGACGTGAGATAATGATTGAGGAACTCTGATGATCAGGTTGGGCGCAATTTTTCCATTCGAAAAAAAAGAACGAATTCGAAATTGGAAAATTTGTTGAATTTGAAGAAAAAAAAATGAAACTGGAAAATGCATTTTTTTGGGGGAAAAGTACGCGCGCTGCCTTTTGAGATAGAGTTTTTGTGCGCGCCACAAAATGGAGTCCCGACGCTTCAAGGGGGCACAATAACCTACGATGTGGGTCGACAAAAATCTTTCGTTCAGCTTCGTTATCTTTTCTCGTGCACTTTGGCAGACGACACAATTCCGTTTGGCTGAATCTTATGCGATTTCTGGTGAATATAGAGCTTGAAAAATAATTTGCACACCGCATTATGAAAATATTTTAACATATTTGAACGGTGAGTTTATATTTTTCGGGCCGAACCTGAAATGTTCTGGACAAACTGATTATTACTCCCGACGTTAAAATGCCACTGATCTCTATACTCGGTACCCAGTAGATGTGAGCAGAGAATATTTCGTTCAACTTTGTTTTTTCATATTTTTTTGGACTTTGCCGAACGGCGGGAGAAAATTTTGCGTTTGTTTTTCAAGAAAATTCAAAGTCATCGTGGAAGGAAAGACAGACTTCATAAACCGGGTCAAAGGACTCTCTGACACCCTGAGGAGAGAAGCCGAAAAATGTCTAATCGGCAAAGAGAGATTGATCACATTTCATTGGCTTTTTCCGTGCCACCTCACAGTTATAAAAGTGTCTCTTCCGGTACGAGGGAATGTGCCTTGACTCGAGTGGTATGCCTCGACTGTGGCCTCCTCACTCAACGACAGCGCGTCGCGGTATAGCTCCATCTTTCTCTCACACGAATAGCCGTGTGTTCCTTTCGTTATAACGATTATATCGGTTCTCCTCCTCTCCGCGACGCCAATGAAAAATCACCGAGACACACCACAACTTCTCGCTTCTCTGATGACGTTCGAGTTTGCATCGTTTCCAATCCAATGAAATTCGGTTTTTTCCCCACAGAGTATAACTCATTATTCTCAGCCCACTATTCACCAACGACGACACAGAAAAACCATATTTTTACGGATTGAAATAAAAAATCGTGGCGAAAATTGTCATGGCTTTTAAAACTGACCAAACAATTAACAGAAAAACGTATTTTTCGTTGGACTTTGTTGGACGTTGCAGACTTCGGTATGGTCGTCTGAATAACGTAAATCTAGCGTATTGCAAAAAACTCCGCACACGGGGAGAAAAACTTGTTGTGATATTTTTCTACGCATAAGCAAAAATAAGGGTCACATCATGCAGAATTATAGGAAAAAAAAATACGATTGTTGGAGATGCTGGAGTTTGTAGCGTTACTGGGAACTTGTACGAAGCGTTCAGCTGCAATAATGCAGCCACATCGACGCGATCGTCGTCTCTCGAACCCGATAAACTATCAGGTGAAAAACAAGTTTTTAAAACGCGCTCGAAATATTGCTGGATTCGTAAAAAATTATATTTTATTCAATCGCTCGCACGACTGTTCAGTTTCATCGAAATGTGTGATTCGATGCCTAATAGCTGTCCACAAAAACGTTTCATCTAAAAACCCAAGTTCGAAAAAATATGGAGATGAATTGAAAAAAAAAAACTATAAGGAGGAAAACATTTTTTTGCTGCCTGTCAACGAGGCAAAATTCAATACGATGAATTCTGCACATCGAAACACATTTTGCGCCACCATTTCCACCAACATTGCGTACAAATTTCATGCCGGAATTAACGAAATTTGTACAAACTAGAACTTTTAACGATTTACATATTTATACGGGATCAGTGAACTGCGTTTCACATGCTGACGACGAACAAAGATGCAAAAAAAAAACTAAAATGATGAAAAAATTACTATTCTGTTAATACACCCGAAAAAAGTAATTACATTGCAACTAGAAATGTCAACTTTGAAAAGACTACAACAATGTCCAGGGAAAAAATTTTCATCCAGTATTTGCTGCTGAAAAATTTCAACTTTTCAAAAATTCTCAAAAATGATCGTTCGTTGAAATTTGATTGAATTTCATTCGAGCTCGAGCAGCTTATATCGTTGGAACTTGACGAATTTTGACGACGTTGCAGTTTGCATCGTTGGAACATTGAGTCACGATTAACGTTCGAAATCGCGAGGATTCGGGGAATGGAACCGAGGGGGGAATTCGAACGATTTCGAAAAATTTTGAATGAAAAAAGTTCATTCGATTCTAGCGATACAAACTGCCCCGATCTCACAAATTCTACACGACACTGAAGTTTACAACGTTGCGGTCCAACGGAAAATACCTTTTTATACATTCATTGTTTGTGTTGAATTTAATAAACCATTACGATTTTCGTACCGATTTTCTACGTGGATCCTGAAAAAAAATCGTTTCATTGTCCTTACCAAATATTGGATGAACCACCATGAGTTCTGCTCCAGAAAAAACGTAATTTCGTTACGTTCCAACGGTGCGCCAACTCTAACGTCGTAAATTCTACTCCACGGAAAGGAATTTTCACACAATATTTGGTCTAGACAATAAAACGATCGAGTCTTGGGACCCAAAAACTCAATCAATACGAAAAATTATCTTATCGTTGCAAACCTCGGAGTCACAGAGGAATTTCATAGTTTTTATGGGAAGAAACCGATAAAAAATAAAATGTTTGTTGTGAGCTCGAACGATGATATGGAATTGCTCGTTGTTTCCGTTACAAAATATTGTTCCCCGTACAAAGTGTTACATCGATCGTAAAGTACGATTTTTGTTTAGCATAAGGATAATTGTAAAATTCATGTTTTTTCAGTTTTCATAAACTTTTATGGACACTTACTGCATCTCGAAGAATTTTAGTGCCAATGTTGCGTGTATTTCCGCGAAGGGAAGAGCCAGTCGATACTCGAGACGGAATATTGCTCCGAGGATTTCCAATGGCGACGGCCAGGCAACTCAATTTCCACACGGTTTTAATCGCACAGATTCGCAGCACCACCAAGATCCCGGAATTACTATCACACATCACTTTAAACCGTATCGAGATTGCATAAACGATAAGAAAAGCCTTGTTTCTTCGAAATATGCAAAAAAAGAATAATTATTTGGTTTGTTTTCGGTAGAATATGTGACGCCCAGTCGCCATGCGAGATGAAAACTTTTTTCAAACTTTTAACCACGCGAAATATGTTTTTTTATTGAACTTTGATTGATCGTACTTCTATTATTTTGTCTAGTCTCTAGCGCCCACTTTTCAGGGGAAAATCCATATCCCTGGTTAGCACACTACCGAGGAAAAATCTTGAAAATTGTAACTTTACGAGATGACATCGTAACACTTTTTATATTATTTCATTCCCGACGAGAAGTCTGGCTCTCGAAAAGCAACCGCTTCACGAATTGATGAACCACGGGAGAGAGAGAGAGAGAGAGAGAGGGAGAGAGAGGGAGAGAAACAGAGATAGAGCGAGCGAGCACGAAAAAAAGAGCGTCAAGATTGTGACGCCCACGGACCCCTCGTTGAAAATATCAATTTGGTTTAATCCACAAGGTTCACGGTATCAGAAACGCTTTCCCGCACTTACGATGCACTTGGTTCGATGCCCCTTCCTCACAAGAGCATTCAAAGAATCAAATTTTTTGCTAGCACATAAAAAGCACTGCATTGCATTCACCACGGCCTTTGGGGAAATGTTAAATTCCCAGAGAACAAAATAACGCTGATAAACAAATGATAGATTTGTTTTTTTTTTGTTTTCGTTGGATACATGGGAGTGCGAAGACACTCGCGAATAAGTCTTACCGAGCTTGTTAAATCTGGGCTTAATCGCGACACTGAAGCCCAAGAGTGCGATAACAAAAAGAAAAAAAAAATACGTGAGGTCCTCGAGGTAAACGGCTATTCGATTTGAGGCTCGTGATAAAAGTAGAACGACTTGTGTATATACATATATACACTACCGATGTATATGCATATATGTGGCAAAGTTTGGGCTCGGTACGTAGTGTTTTGTTTTAGAAATTTGTAAAGTTAACGAAATTGAAAAGTTGTTTCACCGCACGAGGATCGCCACTTTATATCTATTCCCGGATGGTGTACTAACGCACTGGCCACGGTAATGTCTTTTGTGATACTCCCGTCTCTCTCACTCCGTAGTGACTCGATGCAGCAGAGTTTAGAGACTGAGAGGCTCCGCAAAGGAACAAGCGAACCGCCCGTACCCCCTCTTACAGCCTTTACACGCTTGCAACCGTGGCAATACGGAGTAACTAGAAAACACCACGCTGCTTTTCCACTAGCTCAGCCGAAGTACGGAATTAGCTGGTGTCGCCATCAGTACCGATAAGGTAGAGTAAGTTTAGCAGCTGTATTTCGTATCGGTAGAGTCTCGGGACAAGTACATTCGACCGTCATCGTCAGCTGGCCTGAGCATCACTAAATTTTTTATGTTATAGTCCCGAAGGTTCTGAATAAAGCAAATTCGGTGGTGGGTGCGGAATGATTTTCTTTATTACGGTGGAGACCAGGATCTGAAATTTTAACTGTACACTAATTAAGCGAGTACGTTTAATGCCATAATGGCTTAGAAGAACATCCTGATGCCAATGAAGACTTATTCTCATGAGAGTTGGTTCCGATACCGGAAGCAACGATCAGTTTCTATTGGTTATGAATAACGCGTGAACACGCGTCATCCGAGACCACTCGATCAGTACGGAAGCTTCCTTTTCTAACCTGAATTTTCCCATGGGCAGAGCGTGGCGAGGGGGGGGGGGGGATTTGCCATGATGTACAATTGGGTTCCCATTCTCACACACGATCAGGTTATGTGCGGGGCAAGCTGATTCGTCAGTGGAGATTATACGTGTCCAATGTTAATTGATGCTCAAAAAATCTCAGGGGGCTATATATATTGAGCTCGACTCAAGGCTTTAGAAAGATTTTACTCGCCTTTCGGAAATTCATTAAATCACGTTAATTCGTTTTCTCCTAATTCGTCGTAATAACAAATAGAACTTGGTGTATCATTGAAAATGCGTTTCTCGATACTCGTTGCCGTCTTGTTTTCTGCTATCGCTTCAAACGCCGGTGAAGTTGACAATAATTATTTAAAATGTTTAGGTATGTTTGTAATGCTTGATGGATTATGGGTCAATAAAGTAATCCCAAACGTCATCGATATACATTGTTTTTCTTCTAGTTTGCAGGGAAACAGTCAAAGAAGTACAACAAGAGCTGGCAAAAGTTGATCCAAAGCGAAAGATCGATATCGGCAACTACCGATTGGACGCTGCAGGCAACGAAATTAAAAAATCGGTAAGCAAAACCTCGAATGCCAGTTTCATTGCAATTCCAAAATACTTCGTGTTCAAGGTTATCGAATCCCAAAAATCAATCTCTCTGACATTTCGATTGTTTGAGATAAAAAAAAATGGTGGTTTATTGGAAAAATTTAAATGAACGAAACTCGATGGAATGGTATGATTGACAAAATGATAATAAGCCGCGCGATATTTTTATTGAAGCGAACAAAATTGATTGTCATTTTCGTTGAAAAATGTAAAAAATTTGAATTTTTCATTGCTATAATCTATCGAATCGGCTTTTATCATCATTATTGTTGTTATCGTCGTCGTTCATGCTGTTGATATTTACAAAGGACACAAATAAAAAATCGTTTGCACGAAAATCTCGTGTTTTTCGTTGTAAAATGAATGCACTTTGTAGGTACGTATGGCACGTTCAGCTGTACACATATCCGAAGTTTTGGATGAAATTTGCGAGAAGTTGAGCAACTATGTCAGAGCAACTTACAAGCAGTCAGGAAGACTGACACTTCTCAATCTCATGTCGCCCACAGGTGGCATGAATCCTGAAATTAGTAAAGTTGACATAGTCCAAGATGGTGATTTGAACAAAAGTCTCGAATATTTGGTAAGTTTTGTATTTCTCCTTCATATTTATGCTGGAATGATGCAATATAATTAACCCTTCGGGTGCATACTGGGTCATTTTGACCCGGCCAATTTTCCGTCACCTATTACTTTCGTTTTCGTTAAAAAATACATTTAAAGCCATAAAATATTGATAACTCACTACAAAAAACGTCTCTGAAAAAAATAAAAATAAATAAAATGCAAATTTATGGGAAAACAATGATTTGAAAAACATCTTGGGTCAGATTGACCCAATACGCGCCAGTCGAGTGTATGCACTCGAAGGGTTAAAAAAAATGAGATAAGGTGTGCAGTGTGCAATAAGAAATTATTTCACCGAACAATTTGAGTGATTCTTTCTCACTTTTTTTCACTACAAACTTCATGTTTTTTTATTTCAGTGTAGGGAAGTCGTCGCCGACGAGGAAGAAGAAATAACGGAATTCTTCCAAAAAGAAAACAACGATGACACGAACGACGTTTGTACGAATGTTTGCGATGATTCTATGATCCTTGAAGCACAAGAAGAAGAGATAACCGACGAATACCTGGAGAAGACTGAATTGTAATCATGGACGAAAAAAACGAGACAAAATTCTCTTTTGTATAAAACAAAGTCAAGAACTTGCGAGAGCGCACATAATTATATTTTTCTCGGGGTGCACGATCCTGTAGCACAGTCGAACAAAATGTGGAGGATAAGGGAACTTCCAGTGAGCTAAAATAAAACAAATTATTCTTCCAGTACGAAAAATCGTTTTTGTTTGATTCTCTCCTTATTCTTTACATAATCTTAAATACTGTTCAGAAGGATGAATGTTTTTTTTTTTTTTTTTTTTTTTTTGGATTCAGCGTAGGGCTCGAGCCCGAGAGTGGTAATTTTTGGTTCCATGTGTTCCATCTTTCATTTTGGCTTCGAGTTTCAATTCATATTCGACGTCTGTAGCTCGAATCGATGGTTGCATTTGAAAAATTCCTTCTTTTTAACGTGTCGATACTTTTTTTTTGTGCTGATTTTCATCTTTAGGGTTTTAAAAATAAAGCCAAAGAACGTTGGCTCATTTCTGAATGTTGATTTTGTTGAAAAAACTTGTGGACTTAAAAAAAATGGAAATTCGTTGCATCGTGGTGAACCGAAACTTGAAAATGTAATGTTTCAGTCCTTTTTGGGTTTCGATTTGAAATAACTCGTAACCGAGGCGACAAGTTTTGCTCGCCAACTCTTTTGAATGTGCTTGAGGACCAATCTCTTGGTCGAGATATTGTGCAGAGGTCCGAAAGCGAGGGCCACCGCAGTGCAAGCCAAACAAATGACGTTGTAAGGCATGGAAAAATCTGGCGTTGGCAAAGTTATCAAAATCGTTTCGGTCCTCATCTGAACAAGGTATCCGTCCCGCGAAGCATTGAAACTCGACGATATTGTGCTCCCATCCAATGGCAACCCCGTGTAATTACGAGCAATAGGCAATGAGGCAGTGATGATTGCTGGCCCCATGTAAAAACCATGATTCGCGTCTGGCGGATATTCCTGCCATTTGAGGAACAAGTAATCCATCTCGATTGAAAATTTCGTCACTGATCGCGCCGGCAATCGGACTATCAGTTCCAAATAGTACGGCTGCTTGCGCTCTTTCCCCGGCAAATAACGCTGGAGCACTGCAAAAATGATCAATTTCTTTTTCTTAAATTTCCGCGACAATTTTATTTTTTTTCATTTTATTGAAAAAACGTTTCGATTTGTTTTTCACGACAATGCGGAATTCCAAGCTTTCCTGGACCTTGAACGATCCAGATGTTTTTTGGAAAAGTCAACAAATTCCGAATCCAATTTCTCAATAAATAAAATTATTTTTATGACAAATCAACTTACGTGGTTTTACAATTTTCCCATCTCTTTCAATCTTTATGGAATGTAAGTAAACGGACAGATACCATGGAATATTTTCGAGAATAATAACATCGATGGGTTGCCAATGGTTGTTGTAAAGTTTCGTTACCAAGCTTCCTTTTTCCTGACCGTAACCTGTGAAAAGTTAAAATTGGCATCGCCACAAGAGAATGAATAAACTTATTTATTTATAGAAAGAAACAAAAAAGAAATTTTTCACTGGACAAAAATTTTTGTTCACGTTGAAACTCTGCAAAACCGAAAAGTACAGTTTCCATCATAATTAAAAAACAATGCAGTTTCAGGTGTGCGTCCAAAAATTGCAGAACGTCTCTTACCGATGATATAGCGGTTTGCTGACAGAATCGATGGATATGTCACCAAAGTTGTTTTTGTCGGGTTGTGTATTGCCGCAATATTGAAAATCCCACGTTTCGAATGGTCTCTGATATTATAAACAGCGAAATGATTTTTTTGTCCTCCTCGTAAGCTCGTTATTACGGTGGATGGCTCGGGTGCCAGACGAAACGTGTGGAAACTTTGATTGCTTGAAATATCGACGTAAACTTTACTCATTGTTGCCAAAGGACATGCACCTTGGAGACCCATACCAAATAATCGTCGTATGGACCAGTCCTGCAACGAATTATTCAATAAAAATGAAGCAAAAAACTCGTTTTTATTAAAAAATTAACTGTAAAATAAAGATGCAAACATGTTAATTGAAAAATCACCGAGATTTCGCGTTTTCAAAGCAAAAAAAAATTTTTTTAAAGGCGAATTGGTGTACAAATCGATGAAAAACGAGATTCTTCATAGAATACCATGAATTTATCGATTGTACCTGTGAATCATCCGCCATCGTATCATAAACTAGAGAAATTGTTTGTCTCAGCTCTAAAGAAGTTTTCGTGCACGCCGGATTACGGCAGACGGAGCGAAAATGAATTCCAATGGAATGATAATTGGTATTGTGGATTGGCGCTGAATTCAGCAACGTCGCCAAACCCCTCTGAAATTCAAAAAGACAACAGCATTAAGAAACTGGAAAAGATTTGCAAATGCAGAATAAAGTTCGCTATTCGAGCAATAAGCGAAACAAGCTTAACGCGCTTTTTAAAATTACCTTCGAATCACACGGCAACAGCTTTTTGAATGGCGTCAGATTCTCTGTGCAGACGATTTCTCGAGGGAGAGAAGAATAACGCAAATGCCTAGATTTCGGTACATCATCGACGACGCTCATTGGTCGGAAACTAAACTCCGGGGACATGCTGTTCGAAGGGTCGACAAAATTGAGAGAAGCACAAAGCAGACCCGCAAGGGCGTTTGTGAGTCCTTTCCATTCTTGATCGACGCTGCAATTAGAAAAGAAACTTTAATCTTGAACAATAAAAGTCGTCCGGAATTCTTATTGATACTTTGCTGTTGTCACAATTTTTCAAGCAAAAGTTTAAGAATTTTTTGGACTGACCAACAGTTGTTTTCTATTCATTAAAACTGAATTTCTAGTAATTGTTTGTTTGTTATTGAATGTTATTGAATTGAAAAAAAAAAGTAGCACCTGTAATGGCGATGCAAATGGAAATTCTTCGAATTAATGAAAAATAACTATTTCTGTGCAGAAATCTTACTTTGATACGTTTTTGTTGAACCATGCATAAATTTCCGCACCAGGCCCGGCATCCTGAACTGGATATCCCCATTTTTCATATTTCCATAGACCCTCAGTCAAAGAAATATGTAATTCGTTTACTTGATGACGGGCTATTGTGACAGCCAATCCTCGGGGAAACAAGTGGGAATGTTGGACTATGACAAGATCAGGATGGATTACTTGGTAATGAATTCTCTGAAGGTATCAAAATTCACTTGGATCGAGCACGAATTTTCAAATTTTTACAAATGAAGACGATTTTCGAATCCGGCAAGCATTTTTCAAAATAATTGTCTACTTTTTAAAAGAAGTGGGAAAATTGAGTTTTTGTTTATTTATTGTGAATTTTTCTATTACCGACGAACCTCATACGATAATACATATTGAGTTTGATAAAACTGTTCTTGTTTTGCACGATTAATATTTTTTATTACATGTTTTCAATCGCAGAATCCGAAAAATGAGTTTGAGTGACAGGTGCTCCGACTTTTTGAGGTTAATAAAATTCGAATACGAAATAATGGTTTATTTGGGGAATCGTTGAATATTTGTAAATATGAAAGTTGACTCACGTGCCGGCGAATTTTTTGGGATATGCCACAAGGTTGTAAATTGAAAATAGGCGTAAACATGACCACTCGGCAATGGTTTCAATAACAATTCCTCATCGAACGAATCACTGTGTGTTGATACGATATTTATCACATTTGTAACAGTCAACAGTAATGATAATAAACCAATCGAGAACTCCATCGTCGGTCGAATTGAATGTTTCGAAAAGATAAGACTTTAATTAATGCTTGACATGGATATTTTCATATCAAAATATTTTCGTTACACAGCGAACGTAACCCGTGTCATCGCACTCGCACGCGTCGAACCCGCGAAACTACGAGGTACAAGACTCATAGCGGGCAAGTACAAAAAACGACCGAGAGAGGCGATCCCTACACATTCCCATTGGCTCACGCAGAATGTGAACGGAACGTGTTGATCCTAGAATCATTACTCGAAACGTTTTAATCAGTGAATTCATGCGACAAATAACAATTCCTCATATTAATTCATTGCTGTAATATCTTTGGAATTGTCCACAGATTGCGGAAACCGTTGCTGGTTCGCGACAATCGAAATTTGATCGGTGCACGAGCGCTCTCTGGCCAGAGCATAAGTGAACTGCACGACTTAAAAATCCGTTCGTCAAAGTTGATCGTTATTAATCATTACTCACCCCAAATATTCTGGCTTCCCCCTAAATGGAAACAAGAGTCAGCGTAGTATAGTAAGTATAGTAAGTATAAAAGATGCATGAGGACTTGGAAATAAAGATAAAACAAAATGATAAGCCGCATCACTTGGATTTTCACGTTTATTTATAATAATGGTAAAAAGAAATAACGAATGCATTGCTCTATGTTGCTTATTCTCCCTTTTTTTCATAATCTCTGATATTGAATGAATGATAATGATTCGTAATGATGAAG
Source organism: Campopleginae sp. 14b (assembly GCA_030522525.1). NCBI lineage: Eukaryota > Metazoa > Arthropoda > Insecta > Hymenoptera > Ichneumonidae > Campopleginae sp. 14b. The sequence continues at coordinate 40,139 of JAPYYS010001009.1, forward strand.
TGTTAAAGATCAAAACGTGTGTATATATATATATATATATATATATATATATTCGAATTCTATCAATCGCAGCAGACTCCGCACATGTTCATTATACGGTAAAACTAATATTCGTATAAAGAAATCATGACTCATTCATGTTTTCATCGAAGCCACAGAGTTGTACGAAAAATGTGTAAAACATAACGATTTTTGTTTGTTTTTCCGAATGTGTAAACGAAGAACAGGTTTTCACCATGCTATATAGTTCCGAGTTTACGTATTTATTAGTACATGGATACAGGGTGAAGAACCAACAAATTGGCATAGACGAATGCTTATATACTGGACGGAATTTGAAGTCGGAAAGTATTTTTGAATGTTTCTCGATCATGGAAGTATGAACCTTCGTGTGTTGCGTATACAGCAAAAATGGTTAGAGATGGCGCGAAAAACCATAGGACCAATAATATAGAGAATAAAATGTGCTATGAAAAAGCTCCTAATGATATTTCCCTATCTTCAATATACAAGTCTTGAGAGTCGAGTGAAAAGACTTCAAGGTCATTCACTCAACTCAGCAATTCGATCAGCTCTGGAGACTAAACTACCGACAATAGAGAACTAGCGTCAAGAAGACTTTCGTAGCAAATTTTGTGCTCTGCAAAATCGGTCCTATGAACATTTGCTTTTACTAGAACGGTTTTGTTGATATATCTAATAAAAGACACGACCTTGGTAAAAACACATTAACCGACTCCATTGACTGTGAAGATAGTCCTGAACTTAAGTTTACATTTATGCCTATCTGTCGTGGGCCACTCTGTATATATAACAACTCGTCATTGGGATAAAAAAAGAACATTTTGATCTTACACACACATCACATTATAATAAATAATAATTTTCATCGTTTAACTCTCGCGTCATTGTTTTTTCTCTCTCTCTCTCTCACTCTTTCGCTTTCTGTTTTTTAATACTTTCTCTATACTTTCCACATTCAACTGAATACCTATTTGTACAATTTTTTTGCCCAACCATATTGTTATGCATCTGTGCAAGTAAAATTAAAAAATTACGTCCACATTCTATTTATCATATGAAAAACATTCATTTAGGCATTAGAAGACCTACAATCGCGATATTTATCCCAAAGAACGTGAACACAGACACAAGCGGCAAAAAAATTAGGGGCATATTTTTATCCTCTCGATCAGATTCTTTCAAACGTGTTTTTTCCAATCATTTCTTTTGTTTCTTTTAAATTATTAACGATCGCAGTGACGTCACCTAAAACCACAAGAAAAATAATATTGCGTTCATTTACAGTTTTCATGCGTAATGATGGACACACACCGTCGAATAAAATGAAATAAAATTGGGTGGCGAAGAGGTTTGCTGTGTAACGGAGTGAAGAAAATGAAATTTACACACGCAACGTACCAACGTTTTGACACAGAGTTTTCAATTCGACGTTACAACTATGGCAAGAAGGTTACTCCTTTTTTCACGCGATTCATTATTCGATTTTTTTTTCGTTTTCCATGATTTATTCAATTATTTCTTCACGCCTATTCAACGTACGCATAATTACAAAAACGCACAAAACTTTTTCAAAACACGTTCCATTATGACTTTTATTTCATGATTTTTCGTTCGTTTGTTGCATTCTTTTTTTTTTTTGTTACCATTTATTATCAAACTTTCAAAGTTCGTAACCAACATCAAAGTTCATATCATGAAGTATTTACAAATGTTTATTTGTTCTTTCTTTCTCTCTTTCGTACGATCGCTTCGAAATCGCTCAGCAAGGCAACTCTTGAGCAACGATTAATTATAATTAGTATTAATATCGTTATTTATTCAATTATTTATCATAATTATTATTATTATTTCGTCTTCGATATTCCTCTAATCCTAATTGACTCAAGAGATTTATAATACACGGTGAGAAATCAATAAACAATCTCATTAGATCGAGTGGGCAGGAAATTTGAGAAAAAAAAATGACCAAAAGTTAAAATTGTTGTAGTTCGCAGCATATTTCCAGACCAAATGAAAATTCGCTTCCGTTTTCGTACAAATTCACCGTAAAAACAGTTTGGGAAGGACCGAGAGCAAATTCAGCTTTTTTTCCCTTTTTTCTGTGTCGCTTTGTTCAACTCTTGATTCGAACTTGCAAAACGGTTCTGATGTTTGTTAAAAGTTGTCTTAAACTACAGTCTTTGTCTATTAGCTGTCATTTCTTCGTTTATGTTCCAACATTATTTCAATGTTTTCCATGTTTTTTGTTGTTGCTTTTGTTCCTCACTATATTACGGCAATGAATCTCCAACGAATTCATTCTCAATTTTGTTTGGGTTTGTTGCATTTTTTAGTCCCATTTTCGTTTTGTTTGTTTCTTCAAATAATCACACTTCACTGAATTGTATAAACACTCATCATCTTCTCAGTCGCTATACTATAATAAATTATGTATATATTGTATGTAAAAAATGAATAAAAAATGAGAAACAAGGAAAACAATAAACGAGTTGAATAAATTAAAAAAATATATATGGACACTCGGTGTCTCGTCAATGTGAAACAGCGTTTTTTGTTTTATGTGTGCTTTTTTAATGTAATAATACAAAAATTCACCATTTTCCATTTTTACACATAAATATTTGTATTTCTATAAAGTGGACTATTCTTCATTCATCGGGACAAAGCAAAACTCTCGAGCCTTATTTAATACAGCGTTTGTTTATCATTCATTTGCGTAGTAGAAAAAAAAACAATCTCAACAATCAACGCATTTAGAAAATTTCTTTTTCGCTTTATGATTCTTTCAAATTCGTTTCTTTTTCTCATTTTATTTCGCCCAGACAAACTTTCACTTCTGTAGTTCTTAGACGACCATTAACAAATACATTCAACCGACATACTCACATTGATCCATCAGCTTCATTCAATCCAGTTTCTGCCCCACTTGTGAACCTTCAGACACCATCAGATAGAAGCACAACTCTTTTTTCGTATAAACATTCACGTTCCTCCCACTTACATCTGCATTTTTCTTTGCAGCTTTTTTCCTCGCCGTAAAAGTCATTTCCGAATTTTGGTAAGAAAAAAATGGTTTTGGCGAACTATGATTTTTTTTGTTGTTTTCGCAATTGAGACGATTTGAAGCTTCGTCCTCTTTAAATTTTGAAAGTTTTTCCAATCCTGACAATTAGTCGAAATGTGTGTTCACAAAAATTCAAAATTTCCATTGCAATATCCGAATCACATTCGTGTTATCATTTTTTTTCTTATTTTTCCACTTTTCGGAGAATATTTAACGGCAGGGAAAAACCTGAAGGATGACTTTTCACACAAAAACCATTGTCAACTGAATATTGGACTATCAGCAAAACAAACGTAGTCTGCCAAAGGAATTATTTGATATTTGAATAAAACTTTTTTTAGCAACAATTGACACGGTTGTGGTGATCGGATCTCCTTCCTCTCGATCGAAAAGAAAAAAAATACAGACGAAAAAAAAAAGCGTCGGACATCCGCAACGATCATGTTTGGTGAAAATTAAAAAAAAAGAAACAAAGACAACGAATGAGAATCGTTCGACGTGTGTGTAAAAAAATCAATCCGACCAAGAGATCAATCACCAAAGACATCAAATGAGATATACAACAGCACACATATCACGTATAAGAGTTTTTTTATTTGTCAATATTTTTCATCTTTTACTCATAAGATAATAAGTGATTTGAAGTTTTTATTGTGAACTATTGATTACTGCAGCATACGACGATCTTACGTAACACCACTTTTGTCTCAATTTTGTTGATTCACTAATTAATCCATTTAATCGTTCATTTAACGATTTGTTTTAATCTTTCAACAAATCGTCTCAGTATTTAATTCGATAATTATTACTTTTTTGAGTCTGGTTCGTTGCCGCGATGCAACGGTTGTTGCATGTTAAAGTTATTGACTACAATTGTGAGTTGTCGATTCTCATCGTTCAATCACGAATCGAGAATGAATTAATAATGAAAAACTTTTTTTTGAAAGGGAACGAAATAAAAAACTCAATTTGCAAATCGACAGTGAATGCGAGTCTCCGGATTTTCCGAATTTGTTCATTTTCTAAATAAATAACTGACTGAAAAAGAACAAGATAAAAAATGAAACAAAAAATGGAGTACTCGTCGCGACAAACTCTCAATAAATCTTAATCTCGTGTGTTTTTTCTACTTTTTTACTTTACTCACTTGCAAACCATTCAAATTTCAACTACAATAACAACAGACTGATTCAAACTACTCAATCAAATTCATGTATTAATTCTTTCACACACAACCGATCAATAATTTTTACACACCTTCGCGCACCAGTGTAAAAACTCTTCATACAGAAGGAAAGAGGGGCAGGAAAAGATGGAAATCCTTTTTTCGCAATAGGAAATGCCAAGATTCCTGAAGGAAAATTTACTTATAAATTTGATCCTTGTATTTGAAATGATTTTTGAGAGTTTTTTAAAAGTGATCAGAGCCATAGTATTTTGCGTCTATTTTCAAACCAATCCATTCAAGATCAAACCATCCAGAAAATTTATTCAATTTGCAATGAACTGGCGAAAAAAAGTTGAGCCATTGCTCAACGTTGTGGATAAAAACACGATTTGCGAGAGCAAATATTCGTGTCAAAAATCCTTTCTTGAGGGGTCGTAGAATTTTTTTTCTTCCCAATGGAGTTTAGCAAAGAGGATGGGAGCCGACAAGTGAGGATCATGATTGATTTTGTACTAACTGTAGACTCTTTCAATCGATGTTTTCGCTCGCACATTCAAATACTGTAAAAAGTATTGACTCCCATTGGATAATTACCAAAATTTAAAACCCACGAATATTATCTACCTTCTCAAAATTCTTCTTTCGGGAGCAGTAAAGGAAAAAAGAAACGGAACAAGACTTTAAATGGACGAATGAGAATCTGTACACACCGTTTACGAGAGAAAACAAAAATTTGTCAACGACATTTTTTTTCATGAATATGAAAGAGGAACTATGTTTGGGTCACGTGAATAATTACGTTCATTGCAACAATCATCAAGTTCTTTCTGTCCTTCAATCTCCATTGGCTCTTTGGTGTCGAGAGGTAAAAATTTTCGTTCGAAAAAAATCAGCTCGTGGGTATATAAATTCCAAAATATATACATCGAGCCAAATTTTATTTGGAAAAAAAAAAAAAAAAAAAAAAAAAAAAAAACAGCCCCCCCCCCCACCCAACAAGACAGACAAAACAGAACCGAGAACATTTCAGATACAAAAGTGGCCTTTGAATTAGTGACGACAATTGGCTCGATTTAAATCGATTTATCCAGCGAAAAATCTTTTCCTTCTTTCTAGGATTTGATTCTCCGTTTAATTTTCGTACTAAATTGGAAATATGTGTCGCACGTGAAGGGGCTCCTTTTTTCTGCGGACCGACATGACCGACTTAAACGATGGACAAACGACTCGATTATCTATCCACAAGCATGTATACAACAATTAAGCTCTCGTCAATCAAAAATGTCTATTGCTAAAAGATTTTTTCATTTATATTTACGTTTATTCTCATTATTCATTTGTTTTTCTTGATTTGTTGTTAATCTACACTTAAGTATTAATTTTTCAATAGCATGGCTTATTTGTTTGTGTGTGTGTGTGTGTGTGTGTGTGTGTGTGTGTGTTTGCGTGTGTCTGGATATTTTTATTATTTAATTTTCCTCGTTTTCTGTTTTTTTTTTTAAATTGTTTTTTTTCTTTCGTTTATTAATTGGATTATTTTTCGTGTTAATGAAATTTGCTTCATTGTCAATACAAATACACTCACAAACTTGGGTGACAATCATATAGACCCTTCGTAATTGAATTATCAACTAACTCGCTCGCTCTCTTTCTCTCTATCTCTCCCTCTCTCGTTCTCTCTTTCTCGTTCGCTCTTTTTCTCTCTCTCTTTCGCTCGCTCTCTCTCTCTCTCTCTTTCGCTCGGTCTCTTTCTCACATCGTTTATATCGTTCCTAAAAATGTACTCAACCACATTACACCAAGACATTTCATCATACCTCACTTATTTGCTTCTGTATTTAAATCTTGTTTTATTTGTTTTTCCTTTTTGTTCTAAATATTAAACACGCTGCAATTAACTTTCAGTAAAATCAAAGCACATATACGCCGCTTTTGTGTTTATCCTTCATTTTCCTTTTCTAACTCTTTTTCTCTCGCTTTTCTTCACGCGACATAAGAATCTTACATATTTCTTTTTATTATTTTAATATTTTCTGTACGTCTTAATGTACATTCACATTCATTGACTTTTTTATGCCTTAAAGTTATCCTCCTCCGTTTATCATTCTTCTCTCTTTCTCTTTCTCTCTTTCTCTCTTTCTCTCGCTCTCTCGTTCTCTCCCTCTCAGTGCACCATTTTTCTACTGTTGCATCGTTTACTCGCAAACTTTTCCCTTCTCTTGCTTTTTCTCGCTCAATTATGCACATTTGAAATATATGAAAAAAGTGGAAATTCATTCGAGTTTCCAGTTTTTCTGTGTGGCTTTGTGACGTTCGATCGAAAACGCAAAAAAATCATACGTATTCGTTACGGCTTTCTGCAAGAGTTGTATTGGAAAAGCAGAAAAAAAAAAAAAAAAAGACGAGAATCGAATGAAAAACGAGAAGGAAACACTCGTGTTCGAAGAATTGCAAAAACAAGGAAAATTTTCCGCTTTTTCACACTGCGAGAATTATGCGCTACTATATAATACAATTGTTGGGGAGTAATTATAACGTTGATTTTCACTGTGATGTCAAGTCTCTATAAAAACAAGGGCAGTGTTGATCGGGGGAAAGAAAATTGTATCGAAATTTTGTCGAATCATTTAAATGCAACGAAAATTCTTTCTTTTTTATCTAACGAAAACGCAGTTTTTTTTTCGTCGTATTTTTGTGTATGGAAATTTAGTAAAATTATAAACTTTTTGTTTCTGCGAATGGGAAAAGTAATTGGAGGAGAATATTTAAAAGGAATAATCGAGAAGAGATTTGGTTGCATTGTTATGGGGCGAAATAGTGATTGAAAGAATAAATAAGAGGAAGGAGGAGATAATTCTGGTGAATAATTAATGTTTAGTGGTGGTATTGATAACAACAAGGGAATCAGTATTTCTGGTAGTGTGACGTGTGTTTTTGTTGTAATAATGTTGATGGGAATAATATTGATCGCGGGATGGTGGTTTGCAATTCTTGGAAGCAGCGAGTGCCTCGGGACTCAGGGAACGCGCCCGTCTTTTACGAGTAGACTCAGAGTCCCGTTTAAATTTACTCGTACTTAAGAAATGTATTGGACTTTTGTTCCCGTTGTCCGGGATGATTTTGCCATGTGGCTTGTGAGGGATTAGGATTGTTTGGATTGGGTCCACCGGTGCCGGGATTGCCGGTGTTGGCGTCGCCAGCGCCGGCTTGATTCATCCAGCTTAAAAAACCGGAATTACCGCTATTACCGAGACTGTTGTTACCGGTAGGTGGCTGTCCGGGTGGTCCAGGCTGATTGGAGTAACCCTGATCGTTGCCCTGATTCTGAAGATTGCTCATAAGGCCCCAGGACGCTTGATTAAGAGCGGCAGCAACGAGAGCCGGGTTGACCGGTAATGCCGATAGATTCAATCCTCCCATTGCCAATGGATTTGACATACCGCCACCCCCACCGCCTCCGTTGTTCTGTCCGGTTATCCCGAGTGCCTGTAGATTTGGCATATCGAGATTTCCACGATTGCCAGGATTGTTCCAACCGTTAGGACCCATGTTATTGCCCGAATGACCCATGTACCTGTTTCCCTGATAGTTTCCCTGCATGTTATTGTCGATCGGGCCGGTCATACCACCACCACCACCACCACCACCACCACCACCGCCGCCACCACCGCGTCCGCGCATGTTCGTGTTCATCTGATTATTGAAATTACGATTGTTCCCCTCCGACTTTGGCGCCGCGTTTGACACGTGCACCGAGACTCCTTTTATTATGTGATCCTCCCCGCACAACGATTGGGCGACCTCAGGATCTAGGAACGTCACGAACGAGAACGCACGAAATGGCTTCGGGATGAACACGTCCGTTACTTCACCGAACTTTGAAAAGTAGTCCCGCAGATCGTCCGCTGTCAAGTCTTCCGTGCACCGTCCCACGAATACCTTGCACGGTACTTGCTGAACCATTCCCTCCTACGCACAAACGCACAATCAATCAAACTTATTTTTTTCTCTCTTTTTCTCTCTCCCTCTTTTTCTCCTTCTCTTTCTCTTTTTCCCTCCCAAATTCGTCAATCCCCGCTCTTTGCCCGGTCATTCAGCACTCGGCCACGCTTAATACACATTCGCTTTCTGTCTCTCTCGAGAAAAAACTACGTATTCAAACACCCCGTCACCCTGCAAGAATACGCATAATGCATCAGAATCATTATTTTCCAATATTTTCCTCCGCATTTACAAATATCCGATTCCTACATTCTCAAAACTTGCCTAAACCACCGAGTTTCTCTCTTTTTGCAATTTTGTCTTTTTACCTGCGATCGAGAATTAAATTTTATAAAAATTGCTATAGATCGTTCATCATTCAGCAATCTTGATTCCCAAAATTCAATTCGACGACTCGAGCACAAATTCGACTGACAATTTTTAAAAATTGTTACCAAGCATTTTTTGGTAACATTTTGTAACATTTTTGTGATTCGAGATTAAAAAATTGGGACTCGCGAAGAATCTGCATTGGTGTCGAGTACCGAATGACCTGGAACTCGATGTTTTCCCCTTTATCTTAACTTTGAGGGGTAACGAAAGACGACGAGGAAAAAATTATAATGAAAAAAAGAAATAAACGTTTATCCGAATCTCAATGAATAACGAAGATCGTTGCTGTATAATAAATTTATACAATAATACATACAATCTATGTTTGTTTATTTGCTTGTCACATCCGGTCTGGCTTATTGGAAATTTGTCGGAAATAAAATAAAAATAAAAACAAAATTGATTGTACCGTCAAGCGAACAAACACGTTTGCGAGCCAGATTTGTCGAGTATTATCCGTCAAATTTCAATCTCGAAACGATCTTTTGTTTATTCGTGTGTAAAATCTTTCCTTAAAAATCGAATATCCGAGTCGTTGTCGAAAAATCTAAATAAATCGATTTGGTTTTTCTATCTCTTTCGCTCGCTCGTTTGTTTCTCACTTTCCATGAACACAACAAAAAGGCGCTTCCCAATAACTGACACACGCAAATATTTTTTTCATTTATTCCTTTTTTTCGATAACGTCCGAAAAGCTAAAAAAAAAAGCATGCTATACGGAATATTCATATTTTTACGATAAAAAAAAATAGCGTTATGCTAAATCGGATTACTCTACCGAATTTCAAACAACGAGAATCAAAAGAAAATTCTGATATTATTTTCTAATGCTGTCTTGCCTGGAAATGAACTCCGATTAAAAATAATATTCCAAAATTATGCCAAAAAAGAATTCACTTCGAGTTCAGCTTTCAATATTTGCTGAATTAATTCAATTTCTTTTAATGTCGAGCGTGAACTGGAACGATATATATCCAGTATATATATATATATATATATATGTATATATATTAATTTACAAGATGTCCCAGGTAGAATAGTGAATATTATAAACAACAAAAAGTCCATAATCGTTACTATTCAACTAAATCGCGTCCATCTTCCAAACAACCTGAGATAGAGCAAAAATCTATGGCACCAATTTTGTAGAGGATGAAATTTCCTACAAACAAGTTCTCGACAACATTTTTCCATTTTCAGTCGTTCAGTCTAGAAAAGGGCTCGAAAGAGGATATTTTTTTCAGAACTCGAGCCAACTGTTCTCAAGGTCATTTTTTGAGGCTCTCTCAGCGCTATACTAATGAAGATAGAGACATGTCGTCAGGAACAATCTTTTATATAATTGAATCCTCTACAAGATTGCTCTCGTGCCTTTTTCTTCTAGCACTCACCGTTTGGTCAGCATTGGGCATTTTAAAATTAGCAAGCGCAAATTGGAACCTAACGTTAAGTAAACTTTATCGACGATTCAACCTGATACATCCTGCATAACACAGAAAACATCTTCCACGATTTTTCGATAGTATAATACACAGATTCAATCGATTGAGTACAAGTTCGATAAAGCACGATAATGGCAATTTGAACGAGCTTAAAATGAAAGAAACGAATATAGAAAAAAATAAATCGGATTTATCTTGTTCCGTTTCTTTCAATAAAAAAGAAACAAAGTGAAAAGAAGGGTAGCTTTGGTTTCAAGTGTTTTCCGCGAAAATATGTTACTTTACCACTCGCTCACACTCTCTCTCTCTCTCTTGCGGCTCCGACTTGATTTTTCGTGCTGCCACGCATAACCGATGTAAAAATATTCGCACCCTCCCCCTCGCTCGCGCAAATTCGCAAATTGAAATATTTCGTGGTAATTTTGGTCCAGGTCGTAGGATAATAAAAAAATAATGTTAAGCCTGAACGTGATGATTAAGCAGGAAACAAAATGTCGTCGTCCAAGTTTAGATTGTTAAAACGTACGGAAGAATTGTGTTTTAATTTGCGCTAGATTTCGAGTTTTTTTATTTATTTATTTTTATCGATTCAGACTGCGAGAATGGGTTAAATTTACCATTAGCATATTGGTACAGACTGAATCCAGAAAAAATAAAAATAAAAGAGAAACAACGATTGCGAAATGGAATGAGAAAAAACAATTTCGAACCGATCCAACGCCGCATACTCGAAATAGAAATAAAAACTAGACTTGGCGAAAGGAAAATTAATATTTCGAGAGGTTGGGTGTTTCAGTATCGGGAAGTTTCCGAAGCGTGATGATCCCTCGATGGTCGATGTTTGTAATAGCGATCGTAATAGTTTTCCTTGGCTTGGTAACGAGTGGAGTCGTTGAAGCGTAAATCGTTGCCACGTGCGTCAGTGTAACGATTGTCTGGGTCCCTGAGGTCATTGGGATAGCGAGAGACATCGTCGTCGCGTAGATCGTTTGAATATCTTCTTTCGTTTTCGCGAGCTTCGATTCCATAACGTAAATCAGTTTCACGGTTGTCAATTTGGTTGCGAGAATCGGCGTGTCTCGAGTCGGCGTATCTGCCGGTGTCGTTGGGATGTCTCGGTTCGCTATTCGACAGATATCTCGACTCGGATTCGTAATAAGTTCTTTCGTAATTGGGAGGATAACCGGCGTTACCGTATCTCGATTTTTCCGTGTATTCTGCCGATTCCGCGCTCGGATAAGACGACCTTCCGCCGCCACCCCCGCCCCCCTCGTAGCTCGGGTACCTCGTCGTATATTCCTGCTCGTTTGGGTAACTGGACGAAGTAGTAACGCTCGTTGGATGGGAGGAGGACGACGTGACATAATTTCTCGAATCATAACCTGGCTCGTCGTAACCAACCGAACCATAAACCCCCTGCTTTTCGTAATGATTGTACGAGCCTGCCTCGTACTTGTATTTCGTCTCGTCGTACGGATAGTTCGATGGATACGATGGATAATGCGTCGTCTTGTAGTCGTAATCACCCTCGTAACGCGGCGACGTCGAAGTCTCCGAATTCGTATTCAAGTAGCCTGCTTTTCCCGTTGGCAAACGTCTGCTACTTGGCGTGTGAACCGGTATAGGACGATAACACTCGCTGTGCTTACCCGTTTCAAACTGACGTGCCATCATTATGCCGTCAATATTCTGGAACCAGACACACACACCATCCCTTCGACAATGACTCACAGTTTTTTCTTGTTGCATTTTTTTTTTATTTATTCATTTGATTTTCAAGTGAAACTTCTTTGAGCGCTTCGCATGGTCAAGTCAAGCTCATACGGACTTTACAACATGGTATCATTCTCAATATATTGTTATAGACGATAGCATTGCCACTGTGGGTCAAAATGACCCAAACCAGAACCGATCCTCGACACGAATTGTACTTTTTTCTTCCAACTCCAATCACAGCTGAAGTAATCATTTGCTGACATTGAGGTCGGTGCTGATTTGTTAGTCGGATATCGTACGACGGTGTGGAGTAAAAAAAATCGTGAAAAATACCGATTTTACTGAGAGTTATGAGCCTGCAAAGTGAACCGGAGTCCTCTGGCTGGAAGGAGGAACACCGTGTTAAGAAAAAGAGTGATAGACTTCTCGTGACAAAGGACAAGGACTGCTACCATTTTTACAAGTCAAGCGACTAATACCGTCGGTCTCTACGACCCAAAGTCTTTTTTTCTTGTAGTTTTAAATAAAATGGTAACTTCTGGCCAAGTTGATGATTCCGAGGTCAATGTCAGCATACAGTTGGCTCCAGTGAATATCAGAGACGAAAGAGTACGTTTCGAGCAAGAAACATCGCAGAAACTCTGGGTCAAAATGACCCTCCATTGACGTCTAGAGTTAAAATTTGTTTGACGAGCAATCAAGTCCTATTTTGGGACTCGCGTCGTTGACAAACATTTCTCGGCAATAATTTTTTTTCTCTGTCGTCGGGATGGCAGCTTTTTTCGAGACGAACATATTCTCGTTTGTCGTCTTATTCGAGATTCGTCGTCATAACAATATATTTAGACACCCAAATAATATTTAACCGTAGAAGGTTCATTTTTATCCCTTTTTCGTAAAAATTCAAAATGTCCCCTGCATAGACAATCTGGGCCAATCTGAACCGAACGGCCTTCATCCCTTGTTCATCGGTAGCCCAAGAATCGGTCAATTTTCTCGCCGCAACCATTGTACAATTTTGGAAACTTCGAAATTTGCCGATTAAAAAAAAAAATTGTTGAAAATAATGCTCCAGTGTAAAAATGGAGATTCTGCTTAAAAAATTGTAGATCTCTCGAGCTTTTAAATTTCAATCTACGCACGAAGAATTGCCTGGAATTCGAGCTCGTTCCGATACTATTTTGACGATCAACTTTTCACTTTTTTTTCACTGACCAAAGTTTTAGCCACTATTGAGTAACATTAGTAATGTACCAAAAAAATTGGAAATACGTTTGTTCCATTGAGGCTCGAAAGTTGAAACGAAAGTTCCATGAAAATTGATAAATTCGAGCAATTTTGGATAAAACCCAAGAAGAATCGAGATAAATCCGAATTAACATGAATTTAAAATTCAATAACGATTGTTTGGTTGTAAATATATGATCGTACGTTCATGGCTATTTTAGGGGAACGACAACATTACATCGGCGACAAAGAAGTTTCACTTCGACCGCGCGTATAGATTACACGCATCCGTTTTTGTTTTTGGTGTTTAGTTCAATTGCTCACTTAACTTATTGTTCTTTCGTCTTTTCGAGTCCCATACTTTCGTCATACATAAAACACAAACCACACACGAGCGGAAATCACGCATACGCAAACCCACTCGTTCCTTTCCGTACTCGATACTCTCAAAGGATCGTCGAGGGGTAAAAAAGTCCAATGGAAGTTCCAATCACTCCGTTGGCATTGAAAAATCGTCTCAAAATTTCAAAACAGACTGTAAATTTTTTTTTCTTTCATTTCGTTCTCAATTTCAAAATTCCGAAAACTTAATTCTTGCATTCAAACTCGTTTCTGAGAAAGTAGCGATTTATAGATAGCTGACTCCGGAATCTTGTATCGATGGCAACGACATAATGGAAAAAGGTCAATTCGCCGGTCTCACTCAACTTTTCAATCGACTTTATCCAGAATTTCGTAACAATTGCTTCAGGAATTCGCTGGCTCGATGGATCAAGATAATCTACAGACAATAATTTCTAAAATCTTTTTGTCGGACAGTCATGATCCAGTAGTCTTGAGAAAACTTTCCTGGAGCCTGTTTATGAGATTCTGGATTCCTCTGTAAAAAAAAAAAAAACCTACTCATCGATAATTTCGACTCTGAAACAGATTTTACGATAAATTCTTGGTCTCTTCGTCAGGAATCGTTAAAACATGGAAAGTTTTTTCAAACGTTGAGGCTCGTATGAAAATAGAAAAATTTTCGTTTCCATGTTGTATTGAAATTTTGTGGTGTCTGGAGGATAAAAAAAAGTGAAGTAAACCGAAGTTCTCAGAAGTTTCCAAGAGTAAAAGGACACCGAAAAATTTGATATACAATTTGGAGCATCATCTTTTCTTCTCGTAATCTGACGATAAAGATTTTTCCTCGATTTCTATCAACTTTTCATTGGTGAATATTCTGCCGAAAGGATAAAAAAACATTCATTCGTCCATGATCCGATCTCTTTAGCTGCGGGATCGGGTCGACGCCATTCATTCTCACTATTCGCCCGATTCGTCGCGACACTCTTCGATCTTCGGTTCGAAAAAATTAATAAAAATCCACGGGAAATCCCGGAGCATACTTCGCGAGTACAAGAAATGGTTTTTTCCTTTTTCACGTTACGCACTCTCCCATACAGCACGTATCCCGTTACACTTAACAATTTTTTTTTGCGCCAACAGTTGAAAGAAAATAAAAAAGTATACAATTAAATTTCACGAGTGAATCACAATTTTTTTCTTTTTATCTGAAGTTAGTGTCTTTTTGAATAATTTACATTTTTTTTCTCGTGTCTTCTAAGCTCTTTTTTCGGCCGCGATTAGATGCCGCGGTTGTAAAAGGAAATTATATTATGCGAAATTTGGCAACGAATTGAATGTAGAAAAAAAAATTTTAGATTCTTGCAAAATAGTTATATTTTTTTTGATGATTTTCTAGTCAGCAAAAAGAAGGATGAAAACTGATTTCGTACAAAAATGAAATTAAAAAAGATTGGTAAGTAAAAATCTTGTCGAAAAATAATTGTCGCCTCTCTTTCACGTTCTCTGTCCTGTCTTTCTCTCTTGATGATTGCGGATCAGCTTAAAAATCACGTTTTTCCCTAAAATCTGTGTTTTTCTCGTTCGACAAGGATTTCGTAATTATCTACCGCGCCCTCCCCCCTCGCCGAGCGCTTTTGTTCATTCCACACTCTCCTCGAGGCAGGACCTCGCGACTGCTCATTCAAGAAACCCACGCAATAATCGTCAGAACGCAGCAAAATTACCATTTCCCCAAAGGAAATGGAGCAATGTCCCGACAAAGTTGGTCAACATTTTTTGAAAGTTTCGAATTCTAAAGAAAAGAAAAACCTTTAAGTGGTTTTTTCGTTCACGAAATGGAAAATCGCGAACTTTCGTTGGGTTCGAACGATTGAAATGTCAAAAGCACTACAAAGACACACTCGTACGAAAATAATAGAAACCGTTTTCAATACAACGAAGAAGATCGATCACGAAAATTCGTACAAAAAATCTTGATGAAATTTTGTGTACTTTTTTTTCTCTCACACACTTTTTCTATTCCAGACCAAACTCGCTCAATCTCGTACTTGCATTCACGACTCATACAACCGAAGCACGGAAATGAAGAAAAAAAAACCATTCGCACTTTACAGTTTTGTCGTTTTGTTCCTCGATATTTTCATTTTTTTTCTCGATTTCTTTTTGAATATATTCTCAGAACATTCATCTATTTGCACCAAATGCGTTACTCATACTTAGTACAAATTATCGCTAAATCACTCTCTGAGATATGTACTGATCGCTTTTTTCAAAACTTTCCAACATTCTTCTGTTTCGCGTCTCGGTTTCGTTATTCAATTCGAGGTTTTCGTTTCACGAGGAAAATTCTTTCTAAAAAATTTCTTCACGAATTTCTTGTTTGCATTTTCGATTCTTCCCTTTGAACAAATTAATATCGTTGCGAAAAACTGCTGTCTCAGTTTTTCAAGGGACCAAAAACCAAATTCTGATTATTTGACCCCAAAGTTATGGAATTTTTTCAATTGATTTATTTGAAAAATCGAGTATTACGAGCTCGGGCTTTCGATATTGTTACGCAGGAAGTCGTGAAAATAGCGATCTCAAATCTCGTACATTTATTTATCACTCACAGACATGTATTTTTTTTTCCTTATGTTTGGCTTAGGATAATTGTGGATTTTTGTTTGAATGTTTATTCTTCTCGTTTGTCAATGAGTTCAGAGAGGAATCGTAATTGTTATCAATTGATTTTCGATGGACGTATTTTTTTGCGTTTTTTCCTTGTGAATTTTTTTCACTTGTTTTGTTTTGTTTTGTTTTTTTTTAATCACGTGCTTACCTTACTGTTGGGAACCTTGACGTCGCACCATCGTCCGTCTATCATGTGTCTCTGAGCTAAGCATCTCAGCTGCGACTCGTAACTACCGAATCTTATGAAACCGAAACCTTTGCTCTGACCGGACTTTGCATCTTTCTTAACCTGCGTAGGTCGATAAAGATATATCAAAAAATGCTGTCTTTGATATTATTTCTTATTTGCTATTGATCGATGGCTGGAGCTTGCCAAACTTTAATAAAGTTTAACAACCAGTACAGAATCTTTCTTACTTGTGCCATCAAAACCTCGCCGAAGGTCTCGAAATAATCGCGCAAATTTTGCTCTGACGTTTTCCATGGGAGGCCGAGCACGATCAGATCGGTGCAGCGTAACTTTGTTTCCATTCGCTTAGTCTTTGCTGTCGAATTTTCCAAATTGTCGTCGGATTTGCGTTTGTTTTCTGCAATTGTAATAGACATTCCATTAGAAACTTAAATTGCACAGTTTTTCATGCGAACGAACTTCATAAATGTGTTAAAATTCGTTCATGAATATGACCGAGCTGTATAGAAAAAAAAATTGCACTTTTGTCAAGTTTTTTTTTTTTTTACTTTTCCCAGTTCCATCATAATCATTAAGAATCGTTGCATCTACTATTGTTTCAAAGCCGAATACTTTCTTTTTATAACCACAAATACTAGTGAAATGACGTTATTGAACAAAATTTATCAGATCAGTCAATACAATGGATTGATCCATTTCATGACTGCAAAAATATGAATTGGGTGTTACTGCGTGGATGCGACGTCAAAAAATTATCTCATTACATGTTATCAATGCATTGAGTGCACCGATTGGCTCCAAACTACGTAAGAAAGTGTTTTTGTATCAACCAAATCCAGAATTAATTAAAACACTCAATAGATATTTAACTTTTGTCTTCTTGTATGGAAAAATTCAAAACCAGGCTACAGAACACCCCGTAACGAAATGCACGATTGGAAATATGTTCCAAATCGATTGAACCATTGAATCGAAAGTTTGCATTGTTTAAAAACGAATGAAATTTCTATTTCCCTGTACTGAAGTCTGGAATGGACAAAAAACTGCACCAGTGATTTCACAATCCAGAAAACATATCAAATACTGAAGAATCCATTGACGGGAAGTAAAAGCTGATTGGCAGTCATCGCCAAGCTTGAAGAGAAAGGCCCAGAGCTCCTAGTGATGGGAGGTCAAGCCAACATGTTTCAGTTGGTTCAAGATTGATTCGAGATCTTCTATTACTAGTGAATGATGCGACAAATGTCAAATGGGAATTGAAAACAAGGCAAAATGTCCAAAAAAAGAGGAATCGACCAAACGCTTTCCATAAATAACGCGAGTGCAAGATTTCAATGGAGAAGTGCACGATAAATATAGATTTCCAATTGGTGGCCAGAAAAAATTGATGTAATTATTTTATGGACGATGTGGCAACAGTTTGAGTCTTTCTAATCGATAACGAAGGGCAGAGAAATTTTTTGCCGTGTTGGATCATGAGGAACGAGAAAGACAGTGTTTGGATAGAGGGTAATTACCAATGCGATAATTAGGACTATATGAAAATAGTAAAATCCATTAGAGTGAAAAAATGTTTTCCATCTGTTCCTAACGGCATAGATTTCAGAATCTTCGGAGAACTGATAAATTTCGTATTCACAAGAATTTGCTGTTAGAATGTGAGCTGCAAAAAAAATGAAGGAAAAGTCAAAATTTCTGAACTGGTGTCGAAAAATGCGACCCGAATGTCGCTGCAATTGTAAAAAATCTTGGCTAATAATCAAGCTTGACAATGGTGTTAAAAATAGAAACAATACGAAATTCCCCCCACTTTTTCGCTTGCAAACAGAAAAGCTGAAAGCGAAAAATGCGTCATATTCAAAACTTGCTAAACAAACATGAAAAACCGAAGATAACTCCATTGGATAAATTACCATAGCTGGGAAGAAAAATCTCCGAAATTGGAAAGAATATTTGAACATATATGTTTTTTCTGGAATGCAGGATTACAAACATACGAGGACAAAAATCGGCTCGAGGTGTGTATCATCATGCTAGCGGTGAAGAACCTATAGCTCTGTCTCTTTCCCATCCATTCGCATTCGGATTTTCGAGGGGCAAAAAATGGAGAAGGGGAAGAGGCTCGGGGGGAGTCGCGTTAAAGCTAATATACGTTTTTTCACATGAACTATATGCATCGATAAGAATATATATACAAACATGAAATTCTGTGTATATACATTCGGTATACGTTCACATTTGGACATATATTTATGTATTTGACTATGTATGTGTACTGTGTGGGTGAGTTACATACCTTTTGGAAAAACGCAGAAATAGACGGCTTTGCCCCATCCGTTCTCAGGCGGATGAAGGCGACCGTCTACGAGACGGACGCCGCGCATAGCCCTTGATTCCGGATTGCGATATTTAAGACCGCAAGTACCGGGATACTGTGCCGCTAAAGTAGTCAACAATAATGTACTATCGTCCTCTGTTGGCAACTCGATGGGCTCTTCGCCGTCATCTTCGGCGACCTGAATGTACGATGACATATCGTACGACACCGAAACGTCCTCGGGTGAGGGTTATATCAAACGCAATACAACCGCGTAGGAGGAATAATAGAGAGAAAATAAAAAGAGAAATTCGAGGGAAAAAACTTATATCAACGAAGCACTCTCTCTCTCTCTCTCTCTCTCTCTCTCTCTCTCGATCTCTCGCGCGCGCTCTCTTTGTTCGTTCTCACTCACTCGGATATCTTTCTTTCGTTGTTTTGTATTAGCTTTATTTTTTTTGTTTTTCACTCTCGTATTCGTCAACGAGAGGATCAAATTTGTTTTATATATTTTTGTTTAAAAAATAATTATCCGTACAACACAACAAACACACACGCTCTCTCGAACTCTCTCGCAGCAGTCACGCAACACCGCACCTCTCGCTCTCTCTCTCAGTCTCTCACACACTCTTCTCTCCTCTCTCTCGTTTAGCCCCTCTCCCTCTCTCGCTCTTTTACTTCTTCGTCTTCTCTTCGCGCATCGAAAAACGAGCCAGTCGGATGACGAGGAGAGAGTGGGGAACGCGCGAAAGACGGCAATGGCGGTGGGCCGGGGGGTCGATAACGGAAACGGAAACTACCCGAACGCCCCACGGTCGGCCAAGCGGGGCAACTCTGGCGCGCCTGCGCATTTTTCTTCTGCACAAGCGGTCAGTTCAAAAGTTTTATATTCAATATGCGAATATTTGTGTTGCAGAAATATTATTTCTGTAATTTTGCAAGTCGCAAACCGAAAACTAATATGGTCGTTTTTCTGCATTTCTCAATCCCATTTCTTCATTCTGATTGCTTGTTTTCGCTCCCGAGCCCAATCAATTGGAAACACGCCAATTGTCACTGTGCGGACACTCCAAAACTTAAAGATCGAGTGGTCTGTCTCGAGATGGCGCTCAAATCTCGAACCATTTTTTCCTCTACAGATAAATCAATTTGGAAAATTTAGAGCTCTGCTGGACAAAAAATATTATCAAACATTGTAATTCTCTCAGAAATCTTCATTGTGCGATAAATGATATTTTCAACCACAAAAATAATAAACCGAAAAATGTGTCGATTTGTTAAATTGATTGATTGATTGATTGAAGCTGCCAATCGGCAGTAAAACAAAAAGCATAAGGAATGAACGTGTTTGCTTTCGGAATTTGATTAGTATTTTTTAGTTCGGGTTTCCGCCGCGGACATTCTGTCACTCTGCTTCAACAAGGTCCGGCCAATTGGAGTACAAGGAAAAAGAAGCGTGCGTAATTGATTGGCCGCTGTGGCCATGGGGGAGCGTCCGTCCGGAGATTCGTGCACACGTTCGTGGAAGACCGTCGTTACCCCGCGTGGCCGGTGGTCGGTTTGCAATTGCAGCATAACAGTAACTGAGTAAAAGCAACGCAGTCCACGTTCGTGTCTCCGCCTAAGAAAGCATCCTGTACACGTGCTTTTACAAAAACGCCGTAACATTCTATTTGTGAATAGTACGTTGAATATTTGCAACTTGTGAGTGCCTCAATCCCACAACTAAAATAAAATGGCCAAGTTTTGTCTCAGTAAGTACTTTTCAACAAAAGTCGCAATTTACCACGTGCATTCGAAGAGAGGTTATGTTTATCTGGCAACTGGATCATTCTGCCTAAACTTTCTGATACAATGAAATTCTATTGTCTACAGAAAAACCGAGTAAAAGGATTCAAGCACGCCAAAGGTACAAGATTGAGAAAAAAGTACGTGAACACAATAGAAAACTCCGCAAAGAAGCCAAAAAAAATCCTAAAAGTATGTATTTCCGTGTTTATTGTTAAAATCAAGTGTCAATTCGCCAAGCATGCATTGTTAACGTATTTTCCCATTAACTATTCACCATTACCAATTTTTATTTCATCGTAACGTGAAAAAATTATCAAATCCGTCAACGAAGGGACTTGTTTATTTTACATTTTTTTGATGTTGCATCAAAACCACTGCATACATGATCCATCGATCGTATTTCATGAACTATCAAAAAAGTGAAAAATAAAGTTTAAAATCGGTCGTTCATTCGAATAATTTGACATAATCGTAGGTTTTTTGTTGAAACTGTTCAATTCCAAAAAATTACTACTAATTGTCCCTCTGACGCTGTTTTTACGCGCTTGAACCCTTCGAGTGCATACTGGGTCATTTTGACCCCAACAATTTTCTGTCCCTGATTGTTCGGCATTCAACGGCAACAAATTTTTATGGCCATAAAATATCATTATAAAAACAAACACAGCAAATGCATATATACCAAAAAACAATAAATTGGAAAATACCTTGAGTCAGCACGACCTGAAATGCACTCATGGGAGGTGTGCACTCGAAGGGTTCAGTTGTCGTTTGTTCAAGCGGCTTGAAACTACGCGAATATCCAATGGAGAAACGGTTGATAAAACATAGCGATTGTCTTTCAGAAACGGCTGGAAAGGTAATGCAAATACCGAATCAATGTCCATTCAAGGAAGACATATTAAAGGAGGTAGAAGCAATGAAAAAGCAGAACGAGGAGGAAAAGCAAAAGATGCGAGAGGCAGCGAGAGAGAAAAAAAAGGAGAAGAAGGCGAGTGGTTTGAAGGAATTAGTGTCGACCGCTGAAAACAAGCAGCTGAAGCACGAGGCCACAGCTCTCGATGTAAAAAAAGATCCCCTGAAAGCGGCCCTCAGCAAAGAAGAGAATTCGCTAAAAGCTTATTACAAAGAATTTAAAAAAGTATTGGACTCTGCGGACGTGATACTGGAAGTGGTGGATGCTCGTGATCCATTGGGCACGAGATGCAAACAAGTGGAGGAAGCAGTTCAGTCCGCTAAAGGGAACAAACGTCTGGTGCTGGTCCTGAACAAAGCGGACTTGGTGCCTCGAGATAATCTCGATCAGTGGCTCAAATACCTTAGAGCCAGTTTGCCCGCAGTCGCTTTCAAAGCTTCCACTCAAGACCAATCCAAGCGACTGGGTCGCAAGAAGTTGGGCCTAAAGAAGGAAGACATGATTCAAAGTGGGGCTTGTTTTGGGGCGGAGTTGTTGCTCTCTCTCCTTGGGAATTATTGTCGCAACTCAGGCGCAGTCAAAAGTAGCATAAGAGTGGGTGTGGTTGGTCTCCCGAACGTCGGTAAGTCGAGCATAATAAATTCTCTGAAGAGAAGTAAAGCCTGCAACGTTGGGAGCACGCCTGGAATAACGAGAGCCATGCAAGCTGTGCAGCTTGATTCGAAAATAAAGTTACTCGATTCCCCCGGAATCGTGTTCGCCAGTTCAAATCCTGACAATCCGAACGATTCCTCCGTTGCATTGAAAAATGCTGTCAAGATCCAAGCCCTTAAGGATCCCTACACTCCGGCGACTGCGATTCTCAAGAGAATATCTAAACAACAAATCATGGAACTGTACGATATGCACGAATATTCCACACCCGATGAATTCTTCGCGAAGAAAGCAGCAAGAATGGGAATGTTCAAAAAAGGCGGTGTTCCTGATCTTCTGGCTGCTGCAAGGAGCGTCATCAACGATTGGAATTCTGGTAAAATTAGATATTATACCGTTCCGCCTGAAGCAGCACCTTGCCAGTTATCTGCTGAGATTGTTTCCAACGTCGCTAAAGAATTCGACATTGAAAACTTCGCCGCCACTGAGAAAATGATGCTTGACGATGTCGAAGCTGCTGCCGCCAAATTTAACCTCAATGTGATCGACCCACTCTTGATCGATAGCACTGGACCTGTTCAGAGTGCTATGGATATCGACAAAGAAAAGGTGAAATACAAAATTAATTTTTTTCCGGATTAAAGTCGTCACGTTGACGTTTCAATAGAAAAATTCATGAATTTCGGACAATCCTCGCATTCACGAAACTAAGGAAGCTTCTTTAACTTGGGCGTGCACTTTTCGGTGAGAGATGACCAAGCGATAAGGCAACAAGACCTCTGGTGTCCTGGAGTTTATCTCATTTACTTCGAGAATACGGAAAACTCATGCTCCCTATTTTTCGCAATCGATCTTTTTTTGTGGCCAGCTCTTGACATTACCCTTCGGATTTTTTACATCATAAATAACAATTTTCAAGATTGTTGTTTTATAAAGGCAACGGCGGTATTCCAAGTTGCTGAATTCTATTCCAGCTAATTTGAATATTTTTTCTCCCGCTACAGCAGGAATTCAAACTCCAAAAGATAAATGAAAAACGGAAAAAAAATTTGGAACTTAAAAAGAAGGAACCGAACGTTCAGAGGAAGAAAAAAGTCGAACCGTTGTTTCAGATTGAAGGCAATCAGCGATTAAATAAGCTCAACAAGTTGGCATTTAAGAAAGAAAAGAAAGACAAGGTTCGAAGAGGTCAGTGGAAAAGGGTTTACATTTTTTTATATTCGTGCGTGGAACATTTTTGGGAATATTTATCCAAATTTTTAATTCTTCCACAGAAATACAAGCTTCAACTTTGGCGAATCAGTTAGAAGGATTCAACCTTTCGACGGGAGACGATTACAATTTCGAAACTGATTTTACGCCGAAATAAACGTTCGATTGACGTTTGTGAATAGGTGAATTCCTCAATTACAACGTTGAACATTGTACAGTATAATATTTCGTTAAAAGGAGGTTATTCAAATGTTTGATAAAAAATATATCAATCTCAGAGCAGTCGTCTTTTTTTCACGAATCTCATCCATCTATTCTCAACTCTCAACCCTTCTAGTGCAGGCCTCCTATTAGTGCATACTGGGTCCATCTGACCCAAAGCGTTTTCCGAATTGTTTCTGTTTGTACAGACGTTTCGCGTAGTCAATTATCCACATTTTATGGGGCTAAATTTTTCATTATTCGACGAAAACTAAAATTCAGTGCCCAAAAATTCGTTGCCATTAAATGCGAAACAATCGGTGATGGAAAATGGTTGGCGTCAAAACTACCTAGTACGGACTCGAAGGGTTGAGATCGTTCGAATATTTGGCACATGAAAGGAGTAGTCCATTTGAAAAATTTAATTTCCCTGAAAAGAAATGACCGGAAAGAAGAATAAGGTTTTTATAAATTTATAAATTTTTCAAGATATATACAACACTCAATTTCTTTATAACAATTTCTTACCAAATATCTGATAAATGATAAAACGATTTCTCCCTCTTTATGGCATTAAAAAAATATCGCATAAAAAATACATATCAATTGATATTCGTTGTCATTTTGGGGTTGAGAAAAATAGCGAGCTATCCAAGATTCTTAAGTTTTCGGAATACGAGCTCCATTTCCGGTCGGTCCTTGGCCAATCGGTTTGAGCACCATTTGCCCAATACTATTAAGTTCGGATAAACTTCTTTGGATTCTTCGCCGGCTTTCTTATCCATAAGTCGCGGTAAATATCGTTCGGCCCAGTTGTCAATGAAATCTTTCAAAAATCGATACTGTGGCCTCGATTCGTCGTACGCGGGTAAACCCGTTGCCAATTCAAACAACACAATACCGTAACTATAAGTGTCGACTTTCGTAGACAACGTTTTTCCACGGAGAAATTCCTCTGGCAAGTAAGGTCTCGTACCATGAACTTTGCTTACCTGTCACGGAAGCAAAAAAGAAACGATTATTAGGAATATAGAAACGATTCGGAAAATTTTAAATAAAGACATTATTTCTTCGCAGAAGTGGTTCTAGAATTTGTTAATTCAGTTATAACGAGCGCGTACTGGGTCGTTTTGACCCCAACAATTTTTTATCACCAATGGTTCGGCATTGACTGAATTGTTTGGCATTTAAGTTGAAACGAAAATGTTCGAAGAGTACCAATTTTTGTGAGAACGATAATATGGGCGTGAAATTATGAGAAAAAAAAAAAAGTATTTACTTTCATAGATTCCGTCTCGGGGCCTTCTCGGGCCAGGCCAAAGTCCCCGATCTTAGGCTCGAAATTTTTATCCAATAGTATATTGGCGCTCTTGATGTCACCATGGATGAGAGGCTTCTCTCCGATTGTGTGTAGATATTGCAAGCCCCTAGCAATTCCTTTTGCTATCTCGTGCCTTTGCATCCAAGTGAGAGGTAATGTTTTATGCCTTAAATGCAGTCTATCCTCTAGGGAACCATTCTGCATAAATTGATAAACTAAGCAAGGCGCCTCACCCGCCAGACTGTAGGCATAAAGTGGCAGGATATTTTCATGAGGCCGAGAATTTAATATTTTTATTTCTCTCAGAGATTGTTGCAGTTGTATTATGTAACTGCTGTCTGTTTCTGGTCCACGCCGTTCTATTTCTTTTATCGCCACATCCGTGTTTTTCCAAATTCCTAAAAAAGAAGAAAAACAAAAAAATTAAATTAGTCTTTGTGTTATTGCGGAGTGCATACTGCGTTGTTTCGACCCCGACGATTGTCCATTACCGAATGTTTGGTATTCTATTAAATATGGATTATTTACTACAAAAAACATCTCCACCGATAAAAAACGAGAAAAATTCATATTTTTCGGAATACAACGATTTGAAAAACGCCTAGGGTCAGATTGACCCAATATATGCACTCGTAGGTGTACGCTCGAAGAGTTAATGCTTTTGGGTGGGAATGAATTGAACAAACCTCTGTAAACTGTGCCGAAACCACCTTTTCCCAAAATATTACGTTTGTTCCATTGATCTGTAGAAGCGGCTAATTCTCCATAGGTTATTTGTGGCAACGTCGATTCGATTTGAGTGAAAGGCGCAGAGTTTAAATTTTTGGAGCTTGAAGCAACGTTTTTGAGTATCGGTGACAAGCGCGAGCCAGGGACTGGAGAAACTACTAGAAGATTGTTAGAATTGCTTGGAGCGACTGCGCTCCCTTGCACATGTTGTATCGGCTGATTCAGTATTTTGTGTGACTCCTCACGAGTGCTCTCGGCAATGACAACCTTGGGAACCATCGCAGAGCGTGGAAGGCTCTGGTTGAAATTTTGCGCTCCAATCTTCAAGTCTTTGGAATTTTTGTTTCTGACAGTTTGACCCAAAACCCTTTGCAAGTTTCCTTCGCCATTGTCTACGAGGGCGTGGAATCTTTCCTCTACAAAATGCTTCAGAGGTACCATTGATTGGTAATGCTCCATTTTTGATAGTAGGACAAATAATTCCAGTATCGTGTGATTGTAGTGACTCCATAAGGTCAACAACTCATCGGTCGGGTTCTTTTCTTTTCGTAAATTTTGGATTGTAAGCATATCGTATTTCATCCAATTGCCTGTTAATTAGATGAAGTTGGTTTTGTAGAAATGTAAACAATCATTATTTTTCGTGAGAATTATTTTTTTTCGCAAGGTCTATTATCGAAAAGTAGATAAATTTCTTTCAATTTGTCTTTTTTTCTTCAAAGCACTTGTCTCTAGAATTCATGATTCTTAAACTTTTACCGTAATGTCTTGTTCTTGGGAGGTTAGATGAATGAGGAAATTTTTAATTTATTCGGAATAGCGTGGAAGCTATTTATAGCTAAAAATAGGAAGTTCGATTGTGAGGAAAAATGTTGATGATCTCGAGTTTCGATGGATTGTTTTCTAACTCGAAACAAAAATTCTATGAGTTTTCAAAAAGTTTCTTAGCGGTACGCATGCACCATGCACGTGACACATGTTCGAATATTTACCTGCAAGTTCCTCCCACTTGTCATTCTGATTCAATATTTTGCATAGTTCGGACCGTTCGAAAAAGGGCAAGTGGTAAATGTATTTTATGTTTTTATTCCGCTCGTTATTTTGCGCCATCGGGATGCACTTGATAGATTATCAGTCTAAATCAAAGAGATTATAGTTTGCTGTGTCATAACAGCAATTACGCGAACATAACCTGTAATTGCGACGCACTTTTGTTGCGGTACCGCCTGACCTGACACAAGTCCAACCGTCAAGTCAAGTGCGCCGCCGATGAGAGCGACGGGTAAAAAATAAAACTTATTTCTACGAGATTAGCTAATGCGAAGGGGTCGAGATGAAGACGACGGAATATAATAGTCATAATGAATAGTGGAGGCGCCGGCGAGACGCCAGGTTCTGTCTCTCGCTGCGCTATAGAAAGGCCATAGATTTGCAAACTTGTAGGGCACACCATTCGGAGTGCCGATGATATCCGGCCGTCTTTAGAAACCCTCGGGCCGAGCAGCAAGTGCGACGGTTATAACCAAAATTAGTTCAAATCCCAACGATCGAAGCATAGACGTTCCCACTTTTCGTAGAAATGTTTCCAAAAATGCATTCTTTTTCTATATCCGATATCCGTTAAAAAACAAATGCATTTCCTTTGAAAATCGAGTCTTCGGCAAAACATATCGAGATCGTTTCCGTTCTGTGTAAAGGTCAAGCGTTTGACCTCTTTTCAACAACAAAGGTTACGTGGAAACGTGGAAAGTGACGAACCATATGTATATAGACAGGATTGATGAGACTTTTTATTCGTTTTATTCCGCAGACGAATTTATTTATATACATTATTTCATTATAAATGTATCAACTTTTAATGAAGCTTAAAGGTTAAACAAGCGACGTGCATATATATAAAGACGCTACCGCGTCTCTAAATATATATATATATATTGAGCAGACAAATGACCTTTTGTTATTGTCAAGAAGATCTTTTTCTAAATGTAAAAAGCACGTTTCAGTTACGAATCTACATTTTCTCGAGTACAAACAGTTGTAGGAAATAATAATAATAATAGTAATAATAAATCGAGATCGCTCGCTAAGCAATACTTCGCTTGTTGCAAAAATGCATAGTCACAACTTTTCGATTGAAAATAACCCGCAGCTTTTCACTTTTTGCTCCAAGTCAACATGTATAACAGCTTAAAAATAAATAATACGTTAAGGTAAAAGCTACAGATAATAATGCACCATTTTGCATTAACCCTTGTACCGCATATTTTCGATATCAATCGACAAAACGTTATGAATAATTAACCATAAAGATAAAATTATTTTACACATGTGTATTAAGGAGCTTCGACCAAATAGATAAATAACAATGTTTTTCTTTCCACCGAAATGTACATATATACTTTTCTATCCATTAAAAACGTTTTCGCTCACGTCAACGAGGAATTTTCTTTAAATTCTACCAAATTTATTCAGAGCTCGCCATATTCGAATCAATGTTCAATCCGTTAACGTAATAAACATTCCATTTTAACATTTGAAAAGTAAATAAATTCTGTAAAACGTAATTAGCTGGAAAAATTGAGACAAACACTTTGTTCTACCGATGCAAACTCGAATATTATTTTTGAGAAATATAAATGTGCAAACAATTTAATCGCTTAGTGAATAATAGTAAAACGAATAACCTCCGAATTTAGGAGCGTCGTCATCCCGTCAACTGACTACGGAGCTGGGGTGTCTAGCCCATTGAGCAAACGCGATGAATCTCTCGTTTTTCGTATAAATTATTAAATAACAATAATACATTTTTTTAAATATTTATCACCAGCTCTCCCTCTATGGATCAAAAACCACTTTCCTACATTTTTTTCGATCAAGTACAGTCAAAAACAAGAGAACACCCCAGACCCATGTGTGTCTACTAGGAAGGTGCGCTAATTCCGTAGCTCGTCTACGGAGGGTTATATTAGACGATTTTTCAAAGTAATGCAGCCTCTCTCTGAATTTATTGCATATTTTAAATAATATTTACAACGATTACAGGATCTAGATCTCCACACCCAAAGACTGAAGGATCACTCATATTTGTTTTTCAAGTGAAAACGATAAAATTACTCAAATTAAGGGGGTTCCATGTTGGAAAACTCTATGAAATCAACTGTATCGAATCGAAATATCCGCACGACGATTCGATTCAACATTTTTTTTCAGGTTCTTCACATTCGTTATTCGTTGGAATCCAAAGAAATTATTCACACTCAAATAATTCAAAGATTCTCTCAAAGAGGCAACAAAATTTGGCAATTGTTTTATAATATTTAATTTTTATGCCAAAAAAAACGCGAACGAGGCATATTATTTTCTTCTCCATATTCTAAGAAATCTTCGAAATGGACCATGCTAAAAATGCCTTCTCGTTAAAAAAAAAAAAAAAAAAAAAAAAAAAAAAAAAAAAAAAAAAAAAAAAAAAAAAAAAAAAAAAAA
>JAPYYS010001010.1:0-66327 GCA_030522525.1 Campopleginae sp. 14b
AAATAAATAAATAAATAAATAAATCAAGAAAAATTAGAAAATTGAAATGAAAGAGCGTAATTTTATGAACAGTTTAAAAAATGTCATTTTATTTATATATATTATCTGAATGAATATATATACGAATAAAATAAATTAAAAAAATTGATGTATAAATATAGAAATATTTTTCCTATATGGATATTTATATATTCAGATAAATAAATATTGAAAAAAAAAATGGACAATAAATAAATAAATATTGAAGAAAAATGGGAAAATAAATAAATCTGTATGAATAAATAAATAAATGTTGGAGAATATTGGCTGGTGTGTGGGTGTAAAATAAAGGGAAGTTTAATCCATCAATTGCGGTATAGCACCGGTTGCGAGTCGTCGAGTGTCTTACACACTGACCGGAAGTGGAGAAAACGAGAGGCCCACAAACGTGCCTCGCTTGTGAATTCTCATCGAGAGATATTAACTCTTGATTACAGTCGAGGGCTTACCTGGGTGGCGAGTTCGACGATCGATCCTATATCTATTATATACGAATATACCTGCCCCCAGTCCATGTGTCTATATCCATATATCTATACAAGAGAGAAAGACGAACGAAAGATGCTCGAGAAAAAAAAAACAACAACAACAACAACAACAACACGAAGAAAAAGAGTGGAGAATCCTCGGAAGTTAAAAGAGACAAGTGTTACGACATTATTCGAGTTAGAGAAATCTCCACAATCGGATCAATCGAGTACTTCTTTCGCCAAATGACGTTTCCTTCGATTTTTTAACGAAGCTGATTGTTCATTCTGATTAAATGGAAATTCCCTCCTCGAGAATGAATAATCCAATTATGCGATCGATCGTTTAAGACTTTGCCACGATCCTCGTCAGACTCTCGTTGTCCCACTTTTTTTCAATATTTTTTTATCCTTTTTTTCATTATTATTATTTATTAATTGATCGGTGTGGAAAAATGATGAATAATCTTCATTTCTTAATTGAGCTATTACGACGCATCGAAAAATAATAAAATGTCAAATATTTTTTGTTTTTTATGATTTTTTAAATTGAAAAATTGAGTTTTTCATTGAAAAATTGATTAAAAAAAAAGGAAAGTGATGAAAAAAATTAAAAGCCAAGATTTGGATTGGAAGATCGAGGAAAATCTGTAATATTGAATGGCAGGAAATATTGACAGACGCACGAGAATGAAATTCGAGAAAATGGGAGCGGTCAGCCGCAAGCCGGAAATGCGATCTCGTCGAACGATCCTTTTTTTCTACAATCTTACGTTTATCTTTGTGTGTTTTATTTTATTAGGATCCTTGTCACACTTGACAATTGTTTGATGATTTTGTTTTTTCTCAGTTTGAGGCGATTTTGTAATAGCAATTTACGCGGAAACTCCGAGTGGAAACTGGATTTACTCGCGGCTTGGGTGTCTCGATTAGGCGACAGCTCCGGAAAAAGTTTGTTCCGCATCGTATACGATCTCGCGCTACGTTTACTTTTCGTTTCTTTCATCTCGTATGGCATTTATGGGAGAGTCTCCGTTTCTGTGCAAATGGCCAATCGATCGAGATTGCTCGAGCATTAAAAGGACGTTGACCGATTCATTCGTTTGTCTCGTACAAAGTGAAATTACTCGTGCCTTTTTCAGTCCGATCCTCGGATTTTTATTCCATCAAATCGCCACACGATTTGGCTCTGGTCAAGGAAAAAACCCAAAAAGTCGACGATGATTTTTTAATCAATCGAGAAAAGATGTCAAGCTATTTGCGAATATATATTCGGCTCAAAGGCAAAATTAGGCTTATTTCTAAGCTTCGTTGCATTCTGAATTGCTAGTTTGTTTAATTGAACGATCAAATTCGAAAAATCATTCGATTTCTTGATTTCATTGAAAAACTGATTCGATTTTTCAATCGAATTGAAAAATCGTTTTCATTTTTTAATTAAATTGGAAAAATCATTTGAATTATTAAATTAAATTGAAAAACTCATTTGATTTTTCAATTAAATTGGTAAATCGTTTTGATTCTTCAATTAAATTGATAAATGATCGTTTCTTTCTTGTTTTCCATACGACAGCGTTTATTCATGTATCATTCTTTTCAATTCTCCAACGTCGAATATAATACTGAAAGTCACCTGTCGTCAAGAAACTTACCAGTAAATCCACCTACCAAGCAAAGGGGTCTTATATAAGTAGAAAATATCGTGGCTTACGACGAAACGACTTGGTGGAGAGACATTTGTGTGTCTGGGCAATCGTTCAGCCGCGACATAAGATCGAGATACAAGTTTGCCTCTCTCACCTTTTTATATCACTCACGAGCAACCAGATGGCGAAAAAATTTCAATTTTTTCCAAAATGTCAATCACGCTGGACTAATTATTCTCAAACTATTGAGTATTCCCTCAATATCTTCGAGACCGGGCCACTTTAATTTATTTTCGTAAATTATTATAATTTTCAATTCAATCCCAAAATTTGGACATTTTGGCCAAATTTTTCGTTATTTTCGACAGCCCTGCATGTCGAAACTCTTGAGAAATTACGATGTCGAAACTGTTGGGAAAATGAAGTTTTATGATGAAAAGTCGTCGTTGATAAATAATAAGCCTGTGAAGTGAACGAGAATGATTCGTATATAGATTACGAGATATTTCCCGTGCGTACATTGGATACGAAATAATAGGATCTATTGCCAAGTCCCAGCTCTGATATATTCCGATCTCTTTCAATGTCAGAGAACGGGAGTTACGCACGCGTCTAGATCTTTAATGGATATTAGAAAGCGTCTCGATCTGTCGTGCTCGATTCTCATACATTCTCGTACTATATATAGATATTACATATCATTTTTTTGCACTCCCTTCTATTTCGCCTTAAAGGATGTCTCGACACGTAAATTCTCAGCGGTCGAAAAATTTTTTCATCGAAATAAAAATCGTCATCGTCATTAAAATGGAAAAAAAAAATCATATTTTTCGCAGAAGCCAAAATGATTGATTTTTCGTGCTAGGAAAATTGAGAAAATCGTTTGGAATATTTGACACGAATTAAATCTGACGAATGATCGTTATTCATGCGGAAAATTGAAACGCGGAAAAGCCTTGAATTTGGGATCATTTTAATGGAGAAAAAAATCAAGTTTTCTTGGAATTTGAATAAAATTTTAAATATTGAAGGAAAAAATTAATTTTATTCTCAATTATAAATGTTTGAATTTCCCAGTGCCAAAAAATACACACAAACACATCTGGACATTTTTTTCAAGATTGTCTCGACGTCTTGGGACATTTCGAGCACATTGACATTGGAAACTGGAATAAAAATTGAGGAAGCAAAAAAGATGAGTAGCGAGAAAGTGCGATTATCGATTATGGAGATATGGAGTCTTCTCGGCAATCGTTATATATATCTCGGACGAGAAGCATCTGGCTAATTAGGAATTGGTCGTGAACCTCGAGTCGTCGTTTTAACGTTAAATATGAGGGAATATTAAAATAAATATTATTCCCGAGGAATAGGAACGATTTATGTTTTAAAACGTAAAAGGCATTGCGTCATTCTTTTAGATATTCCATGAGCAATATTAAACTACTTAGATTCCTCGTGTAAATATTTATGCCATAAATATAAATAAATGTTATATTGACGTTGGTAGACGCGAATGGATGGGTTTGATATTCTGCACAAAGAAAATGATCGAAAATTCTCTTTTTCAAAAAAATCAACAAATTTTATTATTATTTTTATTTTTTTTCGGGAAAAGTTCGATTGATCTGTCGAATATGAAATTTTCGATTAATCTTCCGCAATGAATTGGCGGCCGAGGACCTCCGTTAGGATTTGCTTGCCACTTTGTCGAAAGAAACTCGGGATATTCTACTCGATGCTATTCATTTTGCGATTTTAGTGAAAAATAAAGAAAAATAAGTGAAACGTATGAGTGAGCATATAAATCTTGTTCTCGATGTGTTCAGGGACCTTCCGCGCACAATATGTCTCTCGTGCTGCGTGGTAAAAGGAAAGGCGAGATATTAACCCGTCTCTGTATGACCTCCGACCAAAAGTCAACCTTGTGTAGACTCGCTCGGTTCCTTATTCTCTTTTGCTTCTTATTTTCTACCTTCTTTTCATTCTGACCGGCCATCGTCAAGGTCAAACCCGCGGGCACCCTTTGTTCCATTTTTTATTTAATTTAATTAATTTATTCTATTTATTAATTTATTAAAATATATTTCTTTTATTTATTAATTTATTGAATTGATTTATTCTTATTATTCATTTATTATTACGATTATTATTATTTTATTTATTCATTTATTTTAACCGTGGTAAAAATAGCTTGAGCTTCGAATTTCTCGAAGAAAAAAAATGAAAAAATTCGAAAAATTGGTAAAAATATGAATTTTCTTCGAGAAACACGATTGGCACGGAAAAAGGAAATAATAAATAGAGAGTCTCACGCCGAACTACTTAGCCCGAATGGTACGAGCAAAATTGCGTGGGACTCGCAATTTTTTATTCGCTTTTCCCGCCCGAATCGTGGCTCTCTCAAAAAAATTAATTTGTACAAATTTTTGGAATTTTTTCGTTTTTGTTTTTTTTTCGGGAAATTCGAAGTCTAAGGTATTTTGACTCGTTCCATAAAAAGTGAAAGAGAAAAAGTGAATATACGTTGGACGGGCGAAGGGTTTGGTTCTCGAGACTCGAGCAAGTCGAGTCTCTCGAACTTTGTCGCGATTTTAATTAGCTCGAGAGTGATGCTGAGGGAGTCCCTTAAATGGAGTTTTCATGTGCAGCAACCTTGTAATATGGGGTCTCGATTGCCGTGAAAATGCGCCCCGGAGAGGAGTCCGAAACGAGATGGGAATCGAGAGCTGCCTGGCCGAGATAAAAATGGCAGTAGTAAAGGTCCGTGTGTGGTTAGACACGATATAAAATTCTGCCAAATGGTTAGCTCTCCGGCTAATTTGCTTCCGCGATGCTTTTGACGAATCCGAGATGATCGCAAATCACTTGCTTAATTACGCCTTAATTATCTTGTTATTAGAAAACGTATCTTTTTTTGTTGTTTTTCTGCGAGCTCGAGCTTCAGGGAAGATTCAAATTAATAAAAGGCTCCGGGGGCGAGGGAAAATGTTGGGCAAATTTCGCCTCAACATTATAACGAGGGAACGAGCCTCGAAGAACAAACTTGAGATCTACTGCAGATCTCGTGTTTACGGTACTTTCCAACCAACAACACATAAAGAGTCTCCCTCCCTCTCTCTCTCTCTCTCTCTCTCTCTCTCTCTCTTCTGTCTCGTCTTAGGCGTGGTCAGACCAGCATGTGCGAGAATTTATAAAGAAAACGAGACTCGGGGATCGTCATACTTGCTCCATTCATCGCGTACAGTAAAATCCCCATTATTTTCACTTTCACGAAACAATTCAATCCTTCGAATCCTCACGATTCTCTTCAACAACACTTTTTTTAAATTATTCTTCCTATACCCACTGCTCGTTTCTACGAGTCAATCAAAAGTCTTGTTAAAAACTACCAGTGTTCATGATTTTTTTGGCATGTTTTTTATGATTAATCATTTTATAAAGAATTTTGTATGTAAGACAAATTAAATCGAAAAATGTATAATTTACCGACGTCTCACAACGTCCTGGAACATCGTTTTCAATTTTATTTTATTTTTTTCACTTGTTCAATCCACTTAACCACTTCGTGACGATAATTTTGCCAGCAACTTCCTTATTCGTTCATTATTTGGATGAGTAAGGGAGGGAGGGCAGGGGGTGAAGGGGCAAGGGAGTGATCGAGAGATCTGGGATTTATGTGCAGTGTCACACAGAATCTTTTAGCACGCACCTTTGAAGTAATGTCTGTGAATAACTCCAGCATCATCGAGACTCTCTTACTCTGAGCTTCCTGGTTTGCGTCGAGATGACTGAGCAAAAAATCATTAACTAGTTAATTATAAAGGTTGGAAGAAATTTCTATATGTTTATACGCGTTAATGCCAAATGTGAATGGCAAATGTTGTGGAAAATAATCTCGAGTTGTGGTTCACCATGAATTTCTAACAAGCGAACAGAAAAATTGCATTTTTTTCAATTGTCCAGCTTCCTTGTTAATAAATCCCTCAAAAGGATTAATCCTTTCTCGCCGCGTGTCACTCGGCGGATCTTTGCTCCGGTCGTACTTTTTCTCGAATCAATTGAAACCGTTCTCGTCGTCCGCAAGATTTTTTTATCATTTTTTTCTATCCAAACGATTTCGCGATCATTTTTTAATCGAAAATTCAATTTGCTTTCGTTTGGAGTTAAAATCTGCTCAGGGCGTTGCA
Organism: Campopleginae sp. 14b; assembly: GCA_030522525.1. Classification (NCBI taxonomy): domain Eukaryota; kingdom Metazoa; phylum Arthropoda; class Insecta; order Hymenoptera; family Ichneumonidae; species Campopleginae sp. 14b. The sequence continues at coordinate 6,343 of JAPYYS010001010.1, forward strand.
GATAGAGCAAAAATGAATAGAACCAATATTGTAGAGCATGAAATTTCTTACAAAAAAGGTTCTTACCATAACCCGAAAAAACCGCCCCCAACCATGAGAATTCTTGAAAAAAACGTTTATAAAATTTTATTCCATTTTCTCAGAGACTAATAACGAATTAAAATGATTTTTCCAGCAACAGTGTTTCTCAGGGTAATGAGTATTCGAGTTACAGGATGGAATGCATCCAAAACGAGACTATAAATAGAAAACAAATTGCGAATGAATAGCGTTGATTAAAAAAATAATAAATAACATTGTTTCTTGGTCGCGCGGTGGCTTTCATGTCGAGGCCTGAGAATAAATTCATAATAAATATCATTGTTTTATATACCGGTATCAATATTCCCGTTGTTTTTAAATTTCTTGTTTTTCCCATGCGAGAATTTCATCTCAAAAGTAAATGGAAATGTGAAAACTGTTCAGCGTTGACCTTATAAGTAACGAAAAGTGTGTTTGAAAAGTGTGTGCACAGTTTATTGTCTCATCGTTGCCATACGTGGCGAGCACTTTCGTTGCAAAATCGTTAGGAACTTTGAGGCAAAATGTAATTGAGGCCAATTGAGAAAACTTATGGGAAAAAGGAGCGATTCTTTCGTCTGTAATCAGTGCACTCTGATTAGAGAGAAGTTGCAAGGTCAGTGGGATGCATTCTTCGTATTCTTGGTGACTGGTACCCACGCCAAGTTTCTCCATACACTTATCTACGTCGGATTGCCAGTGGTAAAGAGGCAAAGCTCTGGATCCTTTTATCCATCAGACTCAAATGAAAAATCCGAGTGAACCGTAAATCATTATTTTTTAACATCGCCTCTCATTCACATTTGTCATCTCGATTCCCTCGTCCTCAATTAGCCTCATGCATTAACCATTACTGAATACCTCCCACAATTCAATTATATCCCTCGCTCATTATTTAGCGTTCGGAATAAAAAATTATTCTCCTCTTAATTAACGCCCCGTTATCTCCTCGGAAAAACAGTTGCACATTCAGACCAATTATTCTCGGCATTAATAATGAGCACAGCTTTCGTGTCATTTGCTTTTTTTTTCAATTCATATCACAATTATTTTTCTTTTCATAATTTAATTATTTTTATCTTTTTTCAATTTATCGAATTATTATTTCAATCATTTTCTATTATATAATATTTATATATAGTATATTCAATATTATAAGTATTTATTATTTCTTATTATTATTATTATTATTATTATTTTTTTTTTCTATTGAAAATAATTGGCTCGTTTGCGTGAATAATTAATTATTTAAATTTATAACAAACCTTTCGTATCTGATGTAGCGCTAATTAAATAACGAAGAAATGTTTTTTTTTTCACGATCTTGTCCTCATTTTTCTAAGATTATGAGATTATTCTGAAATTGATAAATTTATCGAGGTGGGAAAATTGGTTGAATAAATATTTATATTCGATAAATAATAAGAATCGAGATGAAGAGAGTTTCGAAGAGAAAAGAGATTTGCTGGGCAAGCATTCGCCTATTTTTTTCTGGACGCTCTATCATTACGCAAAGTTATTCCTTTCGGATTATGATTTATATGATTAATTCACCCATTTTTCTCTTCGTCTCGTCTTTGCCCTGTGATCTTTGAGTGAAATATTGGCCGAGCACTCAACTCGACAAATCCCAATCTACGAGAACCCGAACCTCCAACTTGTACAGCGCTATACCACAGACGTCACTTTCCCCAGCGTCTCTATTGGTCGCTCCAGCGTTACGGATATTTCACGATTGAATTCCACGCGCTTTCCGTTCGCCCGACACCATCGGAGAAAATAAATATGCAAAAAATTGCGGCAAAAAAACTTGTCAGACTTAGCAATATTGTTTCTCCGGATCGTGTCAAACTTCGCGATAAAAATGTTTTTGAAATTCACTCTCAACCTGATTTTTTTTTTTTTTTGAGCCAAAACCACGAGCATTCCATAATAAATTTTTTATTTTTATTTTTCTCAGGTGTCACTCGCCGCGGTGACGAGAACAACGGCACTGATTTCTTTGGCTTTCATACTCGTTGGAATTCTACACAATGTCGAAGGTACAAAAAAAATTCGTCAATTTCTACTTGATCTGAAAATTTTCAATTTTTAATAAAAATCAATATTTATTACAGGAGCAAGGAAAAGGTTCCGGAGGCCAACGACCCAGGCAACTTTGAGCAGCGACCAAGAAGTCTCCGCAAGCGTCAATAGGTTCAAACTTACTCGTAACCGAGTGTCCAGTAAAAACAACAAAAATGAGCTGCAGTCTGGAAAATCGACCGACTACAAGGTACGCGATTCGATAGTAAAACAAAAAACACGACGTTCCAAAAAAATTGGAGAAATAAATGGGGTTGGACGATTTTTAAAAAATCTCACATTTTTGAAAAATTCGAAAAATCATTAAATTTGAACCGTTCGATCGATTTCCACCGAATTCAATACCAACCTTCCTATCATGATCCTCTATACATAAAAAAAAAAAATGAATAATAAATCTTGAAAATTTCGCAAGTTAGAGCGATTACGAGATTTTTTTGAAAATTTCAAAATTCCGTAGAATTCGTAGTTTTCTATGAATCCCGGCGAAATTGGCTCAACGAACGAAGAGCCGATGTCGACCAACATCTGTGCAAAACGGGAGCCCTGTAGCTCGAACCGTTCTCGAGTTATAAACGTTTGAATTTGACAGTGCCAGAGCACACACATCCGGCCATTTTTTTTCGTTACGATTTTTCAACGTTTTCCTCCAACCGAGCAAAAACCCAATAAATACTCAAATTTGTATAAAAAACACGTGAAAGTTCAAAAAAGATAAAAAAAATGATGCAGAACCATGAAAAAAAAAAAATGAAAAAAATTATGATAAATGTCAAAAAAACGTAGAGACACAAAAAAGAGCGATGTTGAAAATTGATGACGAAAAAAATCGTGACTCTCCTCTTATCCGTTCAGATCGAGACGTGTTTGTTGGCGAAGCAATGATCGTAAATACCTTCGTGAAAAACGAAAGTTATATTAGCCAGCGCGAGGGTGGCTGTAAAATAATTCTCCGCAGCAATTTATAACTAGTACCTTAATTCATCAAGCCATTTACATGCTCATGTTCAATTACAATAACAATAATAACAAAAAATAATAATAATAATAACAATAAATAATAGAAATAATACTCGAAACATGATTCGAAAAATTCGTCGATCGAGAAAAGATAATAATGAGAATAATGGCAAGAATAATTCTAGCAGTGATTATGGTTGCGGAGCGTGATGGTGAAGGCAATTCTTGGAGATCGTTACTCCGCGTGCCAGAGCTCGGTCATAAGATCTGCAGTAATTTGCTCGCAGACGGTATATATTTATAGACACGAGACTCAAAGCCAGTCACGGATAAACGTCGCGAGCTCGTAAGAATTTTCTTTTTACCAGTTTAACACATCAGCCCCACAATCATCTCGCTCATTTCTAACTATAATTAACAATTTTTTTTGCCTCCCAAATCGTTTCAATTGAAAGAAACAAATTTCGTAGATCTTTCCTCGGGAAATTGACGTTGCCAAACGGACAAGTTTTTTTACATTCTCGTCGGCATTGAATTTTTTTTAATTCCTACATTTTTACACTCTCAACTCTGTAGCGATCGTACACGGTGCAACTTTTTTTCATTGATTTTTGTTGACCCGCTGTCCCATGGCTTCATGGAATCCATTTTTCAAAATTTTTAAAAATTGTATCCTCGTGAATATTATTAAAGAATTTATTTACCAAATTTTATCGAATTTTCATTTTTTGTTGCTCAGTCGTGATCGAAGCTCCTGAAAAACGTGGAGAAATATTGAAGGGAGAGTTAAGTGTGGGGTTAAGAATTGAGATTCATAGAAACGATGGGAAAGTGATTAGTCTAATGACTCAATAGTAATGAGGCTTTTTCTCTTGGAATTTCAACAGATCGTGTGTTACTACACAAACTGGTCGCAGTATCGTACGAAAATCGGTAAATTTACGCCGGAGGATATTCAGCCTGATCTTTGTACTCACATTATATTTGCGTTTGGTTGGCTGAAGAAAAATAAATTGACGAGTTTCGAGTCGAACGACGAGACTAAAGATGGAAAAATTGGACTTTACGAGAGGATCACGAACCTCAAAAAGGCCAATCCGTCCTTGAAGATTCTTCTTGCTATCGGTTTGTATTTTTTTCATTCATCGACTCAATAAAATGAGATTAATACGAAAAATAAAACCCAATTAATTATGTTCAACGTTGTCCCTCCAATTCGTGGCAAATTAATTGGACTTACAAAAGTTTTAAGTTCCACAGCATTCTCCAAGGGTCAGAATCAAGATTTTTCATTAAAAACTTTAATAAAAACAGGTGGCTGGTCTTTCGGCACTCAGAAGTTCAAGGAAATGTCAACGTCCAGATACGCCAGGCAAACTTTCATTTACAGTGCCATACCGTATCTTCGTAATCGAGATTTCGACGGTCTCGACATCGATTGGGAATATCCCAAGGGCGGCGATGACAAGAAAAACTACGTTCTACTCTTGAAAGGTAATAAACAAATCGATCGATCGGAATGTATGATAAAGTATTCATTTATTATTTCGTTATATAAAATTAAAAAAAAAAAATAATTAAAAAAAAAACAAATAAAATTAAAATAAAAATTAAAAAAATAAAATAATTATAAAAAAACACACAAATTTTCAGAGCTTCGGGAAGCTTTCGAAGCCGAGGCTCAAGAGAGGAAGAAGCCACGACTTTTGCTCACTGCTGCAGTCCCCGTTGGTCCTGACAATATCAAAAGTGGATATGACGTGCCGGCTGTGGCCAGGTAATTATTCAAATAATTAAATATAAAAATTGAAAATAAATAAATAATAAAAATGATTAAAATTAACCGAACAAGAAAATTGAAAAATTGCCAAATTTTTACCAAAATTTGAATTTATTTTATTACACATTTTGATGAAGAAAAATAATTTCTTTTTCTGAAATGATTTCGAAAAAAAAGCCACAAGGATACGACCTTGAGAATCACAAAATTCACATTCTCAAGTGAGAAATAATGCATTGTCCTAAAAATGTGATGTGATTTTGATTGCAGCTATTTGGATTTCATAAATTTGATGGCATACGATTTCCATGGCAAATGGGAGCGTGAAACTGGACACAATGCTCCACTGTTCAGCTCCTCGTTGGACTCGGAATACCAGAAACAACTCAGTGTCGATCATGCTGCCTCATTGTGGGTCAAACTCGGAGCACCCAAAGAAAAATTAATCATAGGAATGCCGACGTACGGAAGATCGTTCGTTCTTTCCAATCCCGCTAATTTCCGCGTACACGCCGCTGCCAGCGGGGGCGGAAAAGCTGGCGAATATACCAAAGAATCGGGTTTCCTCGCATATTACGAGGTAAGACTTTTTTTACTTAATCAATTAAAAAAAAAAAAATTATTTTTCCCCTTTTTTACGGTGCAATATTTTTTCAAAATGCCATTTCTTTTAAATTACCCTGGAAAATGTTTAAATTCACTTCCCACTGATCCCTCAATGATATGAAAAAAAAATTCTGCATCAAATTGCAATTTTATTTTGGATTATTAATTTTTTTAAATATTTTTACCATTTTTTTCCAAATCTCCCTTCAAAATGTTTGAATTAACTTTGCAATGATTCCCAAATGTGATAAGAAAATAAATATCGCATAAAATAATAATTTAATTTTGGATTTTTAATGAAAAAAAATATTTTTACCCTTTTTTTCAAATCTCTCTTCAGAATTTTTGAAAATACAATCCTGCATGAAATCGGAGTTTTCAGTTGTACATCCCCCTCGTTGTCGAGAGATGTTTTAATCACTTTTTCCTCCAATTATTAAAATAATTAATTTTTTCCTTTACAGATTTGCGATATGTTGACAAACGGAGCAGCTTATGTTTGGGACGACGAGATGAAAGTGCCGTATCTGGTGCGGGACGATCAATGGGTTGGATTTGACGACGAGAAATCGATTCGAAACAAAATGAGTTGGCTGAAAAGCAGCGGGTACGGTGGAGCTATGGTATGGACCGTTGACATGGACGATTTCAACGGTACCTCGTGTCCTGGTAACGTGCGATATCCTTTGATAGCAGCCATGCGAGAAGAGCTTCGTGGTATTTCTCGTGGTAGCGGAGCCAAGGACGTTGATTGGAGCACAGTCGCGGGAACCATCACCGAAACGTTCGTCGAGAAACCGGAACCGTACAAAATTTCCGTTTCCGAAGTATTGAGCAAGACCAAGAAAATCAGCACCAAATCAAATTCGTTGGTCGTCAGCACTCCCAGTCGCGGTAATAAATATTTTTTTCTCCACTCGGCTCATCCGGATTGGAATTATTTTCAAAAAATCGTCATTTCCACGTGAAAAAATTATCGCCTCAATTTTTAATCCTCAAATGATACGAATTTTGAAAAATTCATATCGTTGGCAAAATTTAACGAAAATAATTCAACTTGGGCTCATTCTTTTCGTTTTTTAATGCAGAATCACGTGAGCCTGGGGCAAAGTCATGATCATAATTTTTAATTAATTTCCACGATTAAACAGAAAGGGAACCCCAAACGATTTGTTACCTGACGAATTGGTCGCACAAGCGGCCATCGGGAGGGCGTTTTATGCCCGAGGACATTGACCCAACTCTCTGTACTCACGTGGTCTACGCTTTTGCGACTCTCAAGGATCATCTCTTGAGTGAGGGAAGCGAAAAAGACGCTGAAATGTATGATCGTTTGATTGCATTGCGTGAAAAGAATCCGGACATCAAGGTGAGCTCGTCGGGTCTGCCAAAGAAAAACAAAAAAAATTATCTCCACAACCTCGTACGTGTTCCTCAGACTCAACGACTTTTTCTGGCATTTTAGATTTTACTCGCGATCGGTGGATGGGCTTTCGGTTCGACTCCCTTCAAGGAGCTCACCTCAAACACTTTCCGCATGAATCAGTTCGTCTACGAAGCCATCGAGTTTTTGAGAGAATACAAATTCAACGGTCTCGACGTCGACTGGGAATACCCAAGGTACGAGTAATTTCTCTCAAACGCCATTAAGAAATTTTGTGCAGTTTTTCATTATTAAAAAAATAAAAAAATGAACAAATTTTTTTTAATAAAGAGAAAAAAATAAAAAATTTGAATAAAAAAAATAAAAAATAAAAATTCAATCGATTTTTTCCGCAGAGGAGCCGACGATCGTGCAGCCTATGTAAATCTGCTGAAAGAATTGAGAGTCGCTTTCGAGGGTGAGGCCAAAAGTTCCGGACAACCGAAGCTCATACTGTCAGCGGCGGTGCCCGCCAGTTTCGAGGCCATTGCTGCAGGGTAAAAAACAATTTTTCAACCTCAAAAAACGTCTCGATATTTTCTCCAAGAAAATCGATTTTTTAATCGTTTTTTTTTTTGCAGCTACGACGTCCCCGAAATATCCAAATATCTGGACTTTATAAACGTAATGACTTACGATTTCCATGGTCAATGGGAGAGACAAGTTGGTCACAACAGCCCTCTTTATCCATTGGAAAGTGCGACCAGTTACCAAAAGAAGCTCACAGTCGTAAGCGCCCTTTTTATCGCTTTTTATTGTAAAATTGTGACAAGATTTTTTTTGAGTCGAAAAAAAACGTAAGCTTTTGAAAAATCGATTTAAAAATTTTTTTTTATGAATTTATTCGGTCTCGTCGTTACACAGGATTTCAGTGCTCGGGAGTGGGTCAAGCAAGGAGCTCCCAAAGAGAAATTGATGATCGGAATGCCGACGTATGGCAGATCGTTCACTCTCGTTGACAAAGACAAATTCGACATTGGGGCACCGGCTTCCGGTGGTGGTACACCAGGAAGTTTCACCAACGAGTCTGGTTTCCTTTCTTATTACGAAGTAAATTCATTATTTTCCTCATTATCCTTTTCATCATGTCGGATATTCCTCGAGAATCGTTTGTAATGAAAAAAAAAAAACTCTTTGAATCGAGGTCTGCACGTTTTTGAACGAAGACAACACGACCCTCGTTTGGGACAGCGAGCAACAAGTGCCTTTCGCCTACAGAGACGATCAATGGGTCGGATTTGACGACGAGAGGAGTTTGATAAACAAGGTAAAATCCAAAATTTTATCACCTCGTATCTTTCTTAATAAGAGATACTGGCACACGTCACAACGATTACTTGAGGCTGTCAATAAAATGCAGAGCCCTTCAGAGTCGAATTCTGAATAAATGTTCGTCAATCGATAAAAAAATTCGAGAAAACGATGAAAAAAATGGAAAAAAATAATAATGTTTTTTGTTTTTTTTTTTAATGGATACAGATGGCGTGGCTGAAGGAAGAAGGTTTCGGTGGAATAATGATATGGTCGGTGGACATGGACGATTTCCGAGGATCCTGTGGTGCTGGAAAATACCCATTGATCAAGGCGATGAAAAAAGAACTTTTGGATTATTCGGTGAAGCTCGAATACGATGGACCTTACGAGACCGGAGTTCGTGGTGGAAAATACACGACGAAGAATCGTAAGTCTTATTTTAATCATGGTGGCTACACCCAACTAATTATTTCATTAATTCATTCCATATTTAATTCATTGATTCATCAAATAATCAATCAAGTCGATTAATTACATAATTAATAAATAAAAAATAAAATAAATAAATTAAATGATAAAAATAATCAATACTTAATAATAATTGATGAATAATTATATGATAAATAAATAAATAAATAAATAAGTAAATAAATGAATAAAATAAATCAATGGATCATTGATTAAATAATAAAATAAATATATAAGGGATAATTTTATAAAACCCTTATACTATTAACCTCCCCAAAAGCGTCCAATACATTTGGCCCCCTTATAGACACACTGGGTCAATTTGACCCTGAGTATTTATTATCGTCTCGACGTCATCATTTTGTTATTTTCTCTAGCGAATGAGGTGACCTGTGACGAGGAAGACAATCACATATCGTATCACAAGGACCTGAGTGACTGCACGATGTATTACATGTGCGAGGGTGAGAGGAAGCATCACATGCCATGTCCGGTGAATCTGGTGTTTAACCCTAACGAGAACGTTTGCGATTGGCCGGAGAACGTGGAAGGTTGTCTGCACCACACCCAAGCACCACCAGTTTGAATCCCAAAAATCTCTCCTCTCTTCCTTTCCAAAAAGAAAAACGAAAAAGAAAAAACAAAAAAAAACAAAAAAAAAACGTATTTTTTGTCGATGAAAGCAAAAAAAAAAATGGAGCGGTGAGGAATTGCATTTCCGAGACACGGAAAAAACTCGTGGAGGCTCGATTTTCTTCTCTCGTTTTGTTTTTATTGCTTTTTTTTGGTTTTTAGATTAAAAATTTTTATTGACAAATCGGCCGGCTGGAGAAAACATCAGCGAGTTATTCGGAGTCAATCGGAGGCGCACTCGATCGTCAGTATGAAAAAAACTATAAAGGAGAGCCAGACTTTTGGCAACCTCTCGTAATTTCCCGAACTCAATGCCGAGGCCTGGCAAGCTGTGTGCGGAGTTCCAAGCGTCAGCAACACTTTGTCCGAACTGTATGAGGGCGTCGTTTCTGTACAGACCGCACGACCTGCCAACGTTCGTAATTGACGAGCATCCGATTGCGAAGCTGTGTGGATCTGGCGAGACTCTCTCAACCAACGACGCAGCCACATACTCAGCCACGCGATCTCACAATCGCACTCCAGAGGATTGCCCGAAACTTGGAGTCCACCTTGCCGCACAAAAATTCAATTAGACGACAAAGAAAATAATGGAAAACTTTTTTTTGGGCTACGCTGAGTTTCGCAACAAACGGATGTGCAATTTTCTCAACGTTTCTACGTCGTTGACCTAATTTATCGGAGGGAACAATCATTTCTCTGATTTACAGTGAAATTATTCTCATTTTAAACCCCCCCCCCCCACTTTTCTGTATCTATTTCTCTCTTTTAATACTATTACTTTTTAAGGATTATCGTTATGGACTATGTAAATTGATGGTTATCATAATAAACGAATGTACAGTAGAGTCCGAGTCTCTGTCGATGTGCCAATCGAGCTTAATTCTTCTATAGATTTGTTTAGTCATCGTGTGCAGTCTGATTTGTTCGAGAGATTGAGAAATATCGATTATAATGAGGAGGAGAGACACAATTAAGCCAGGAACGGTAACCTGGGGTCAGAATGACCCCGGACGGCTTTAAATTTCGCGCCCTTCTCCCTTCGTTCCACCGTTTTTATCGTTTTACTTGATTTTTTGATGATTCTTTGACTTGGAGCAAAATTGAGCCAGGCTCCGGTGAATCTGCATTAAAAAACGAAAAGAATGAGCCCAAGTTGAACTCTTTTCGTTAAATTTAGCCAAAGATATGAATTTTACAAAATTCAGGTCATTTTTACCCCGGACGATCGAGGGGCAGGAAAAAAATGATTTATATTTGAATAAATATAATGAAAAAAATTGTTACCAGCGACCATGTTGGTTCCGACCGTTTCCCACGACAGATTGCCATAAATGACTGAAGGGCTGAGCTCATTGATGTGATTGTTACGGAGATCCAAAGTTAATTGTGACATTCTTTTGGTCAGCGTAAGAAAAATATCGGATTGTAATCTTCGGACCCGAGTGTCCTTAATCCGGAGGATCAACTCGCCACCCTCGATCGTGGAAAAAGCCTCCGACGATATTACTTCGAGCTGGTCCCCTGTGATGGTTAGCTCGCGCAATTGTTTTGTGAATGCATTTTGTATCTGATGTTTGAGGGCTCGCTCGGTGACCTCAATCTCAACAGTACGAAGCGGCAAGCCGCTTAATAAATTTCGTAATTTGAGACCATCGGCGTTTGGCCAAGTTTGGATCTTCAGGTGCTTCAGATATCGCAAACGCCGCAGCGAATCGTTCTCCACCGATCTCGTTCGATTCAGCTTTCTAAGGTTCAACCTTTCCAGCCTCGGATAACCGGAGAAACTGTCTTTTGTCACAACCTTTCAACATATTTTGGAGAAATTCAATAAACGCTTGAAATATTTACACTTTTTCGCATATATTGACACACTGGCTCAAATTTAAACGCAGATATTTAATTCATTAATAATCGCGATTTATTACGTACCTCGATAGGGTTCCCGGAAACGTCGAGTTCTCGGAGAAGAGGCAACCTGATGGCGGGCATCGAATACATCGAATTATTGACGAGAAGAAGAATTTTGAGTGATTCCAAATATTGTACACTCGTGTCAGTGATTGCGGCGATACGATTGAGCGACAAGTCCAATACGTCGAGACGAGTCAGCGGGAAAGGCGACAGTTTGGTCAAACCACAATTGGCCATGTACAATTGTCTCAGGTCCGGTAAATAATGATATAATTCTTTAAAGTTGGCCTGAAGATAATTGTGCGATATGTTGAGACTGAGCAATTTTCCCAACGAGACGAACGAATTGTCTGGCAAAATTGTCAAACGATTTCTCGCCAAATTCAAAGCCGTCAAATGGGAGGTCGGAAAAGAAGACGAATCTACACGATCTATTGAATTTTCAGCGATATTTAAATCGCGCAACGTGTAACCCAACTCCTGGAACGACGAGGACGGCATCGTCGATATTTTGTTACCACTCAAATCCAATATCTCAATCCTCGTGCCCTCGAACACATCACGAGGCAATGTTCTTATACGATTTTTCGAAAGATTTAGAATTCGGAGAATTTTCAAATTACGAAACTGCTGGTTCGACAATTGACCAATCTCGTTTTTGCTCAGATCGAGTTGCTGCAACGAATGGGCTCCGTGAAACGACTGCTTTCTCAATGCCTCCACACCATTATCCCGAAGATTCAAGGTTTCCAGATGAGCCAGAGCGAACGTATCTGTTGACCAATTGACACGTGTAATTATGTTATTGCGGATAATTAAACTCACTCTCTCTCTCTCTCTCTCTCTCGCTCCACGTCCCTTCAAAAACACAAACTCACGAGTATGCGACCTTTCGACGAATCGCATCTTTTTACAATCGAAACGAATCCGTACAGTTTCCACTAAAATTCTCAACCGAACATGCATTTTTTTTATTTATTCCCATGCACTCGCGTCTCAGCCTTTTTGCTTTTTATATTTTTCTCCCACATAGAGGAACCTACATAAACGCGCTAACATCCGCAAATTTGAAAATTCATGACTCATTTTTTTTTTTCAGAAAAGTTTTTCTATTTTTTCCATATTTTCTATTTTTTTTTTTCTTCATATTTTTTCTAGAAAACACGATGCTAATTGAAATTTGGAAAATGGTTCCACTGAATGGGCAATAAGATGCTCAAAGTTTCTTCTATGAGAGCGCCAAAATGAAAAATTTCGTTTGGAAAGTGTGAAATGAATGGAGATACCTGGTTCGATGGAGGTTAGATCATTATTGCGAAGATCGAGAGTCCTCAGATTGGGCATGCCCTGGAAAGCATTGGCTGGGAGTTGGGTAAGATTGTTGTATCCAAGATCGAGGATGGTGAGGTTGTTGATGACGGTTTGGAGGTTTATGGTGGCGATCGCGTTGTAACTGACGTTGAGGGCGAATTCGGGTCCTCCGCTGTCGAGGATAGCATCGAGGTCGAGGGATACGAGTCGGTTGAATTCGAGGTGTAAAAATTTCAAGCTGGCCAATCCGAGAATGGCACTTTTCTCGAGTTTCGATATGCGATTGTAAGCCAACGAGAGGGTCACGAGTTTTGGGCAATCGAGGATCGTTGCTGGTTGCAAAAAGCGAATGCGATTTCCGGTGAAATCGAGCGAACGGAGCTCCGTCAAATTGTGAAACGTGCTGTCCGGTATTGATTCGATAAAATTGTAACCGACCTTGACATCGCGCAGTTCCCGATGAACTACCGCCTGGAAAAGTCTCTCCGGGAGGTAATGGAGTCTGTTGGACTCGAGATTGATGTAACGGAGTTGCACGAAACTGTACAGGGCCTCAGGGTTTATCGTGTGGAAGTTATTGTTGTCGAGGACGAGCCACAGGAGATTGGCCAATGGCCGAAGAGCTTCCTGGGGAAAAACATCAGTTGCGAATGCAAAACTGAGTTCAAGAATCTCGAGACTTTCTTGAATGCCATTGAAGGCGTCGTCGTCCAATTCCGTCAGATGATTAAAGGATAAACTCAGCTCTTTGAGCCCTTTGGCTCCTGCGAAAGTGTCGGAGTTCAGTTTGGTCAGGACGTTGTTTCTTAACAAAAGAATTTCGAGACTTTCCGCCCACTCAAAGTCTCCAGGCTCGAGATGAGATATTTTGTTGTATCCCAAGTTGAGATGCAAGAGTCGTTGACATGTGGAGAACGCAGAGACTGGCAGGGACAACAAATTGTTCGTAGCCAAAGAGAGGGCTCGAAGATTCTCAGCAAATCCACGAAAACTGTCGTTCGTGACTTCTTGAATGTTGTTGTTGGCGAGGTAGAGATAGGCGATGTTTTTCAAGCGACTCAGGGCTTCCGGTATCATCGCCAATTCGTTGTTCTCCAGATTTAAATATTCCAGACTGTCCTCGAGCCCACGAAACCCATCGTCGTCCATGCTCCTCAGACCGTTCGACGACAAATGCATTCGCCGGACTTCCACGTGTCTGAATGTCTCTGGACCAATGGAACCCATTTTGTTGTTGCCGAGATTCAAGTCTCGTATCATCAACGTCCGGTTTCCATTATTTGACCAAACTATTTCCTTAATTGAGTTCTCACTGACGTCAACCAATTCCAAATTCGTGCTCCGGAAATCCGGCAACTCCAACGTCTCGATTTCATTGCCTCGTAAATTCAGCCACGTCAATGATTCCAGATCCTCAACGCTCCGAGGAAACTTTTTCAAAAGATTACTGTTCAAACTCAACGTGTGGATCTTCGGCGGCAATGAACCTGCCGCTATCGTCTCGATCACATTACCATCCAAATTCAACCAAACCAGCGACTCGAAATCCATAAACACTCGAGGGATTTCCGTTATTGAATTGTCTCCGAAAAATGCGCTTGCTAGTGTGTCTTGCACGTGGCCCCAATCCCCGTCCAACGACGTCAAATGGTTGCTATTCGTCGTAAAAATTTACAATTTATTTTCATCCAATATATATTTTTTTACATTTTTCATCTTTCAAATATATATTAATAGTATAAATTTATAAAAAATGAAAAATTTTCAGTAATTTCTCGTATAGAAGCGCGTCTTTAAAGTTACACTTTTCAATATTTTTTATTTCGATCTCTAATCGGTGAAGCTTCTTCAAACTTTGCATACGTTTTTCCGTAACGTCCAAGAAGCTTTATTCATTTTTTCCAAGAAAATCGATCCATTCATTTTTTCGAAATTTTCGTTACTATGTAACAAAAGTGAATTTTGTTTTATTAAATATTTATTCTTTATGAATTTAGGCTCGTTAACTATTTAGTATGTAAGAAAATCTGAAGAGAAAAATTTCATACAACGTCCTTAATGGACTGTGAGTGAAAAGTATTTATTCATCTGGATATTTGGAGCCATATTTGGCCGACACTTTCGATCGGTACGAATGCAGAGACTTATTTACTGGTAAATTGCGAAATATATCTGTACATATTGATATGGTATGCCCAACTATGGCCCGCGGTAGATAGACTCTTTTAGTAAGTAGCCTCGATCTTATGGAGTTCCATATAAGAGGGCAAAAGAGAGAGGATGACGTTTTGAGAGAATGAAAGAAAGAGAGAGAGAGAGAGCGACAAAGATTTTCCTTACCTGTGCATATTGAGCCAGTTCAACTTTCTCAAGCCACGGAACGCCTTGAAGGGTATTTCTTCGAGTGCGTTATAGCTCAAATCGAGAGATCGAAGACTGTCCGATACTCCACTGCGATATAAAATAGAGGAAACGATTTCAAATATTTGCAGTTGAAATAAAAATGAGAAAATTTTTTTTTTTTTTAATTCGTCCCTTCCGGGAGACTCACGCGAGTGATTTGTCGCCAATGTTTGCCAATCGATTGCTCATCAAGCCCAAGCCTTCGACCCCTGAAGAACTGGCCAGTGCATCGTTATCCAAAACTTGCATTCCTGAACTCGCGATATCCAATTGGGCGACATAATTCACCGAAACATCTAAAAATTATGAACAATTATTGGCTGGAAAAAAATTCATGAAATTCATGAAAAAAAAATATTAAAAAAATAAATAAATAAATGAATAAAAAACGGACAGAAAATTCTAGTGGTTCGATATAATTATGACTATAATAAATGAAATCGTTTATTAATTAAGAACCAACCAGGAAATCTGGCAAAAGGTACACCCAGACAGCTGATATCCATTTTCGTAAAGTCCTTGTCATCTTGGACCCAACACAGACACATCGTGTTAAAGTCGCACGGTGTATTGTGGCTTTGTGGTATCGCTAATCGACTATTCATTAGCACGAGAGTGTAGAAAATAAAGTTGTTGACTGTCATCTGAAAAATAATAAAAATTGTTCAGCTCGACGTATTTTCTTGGCGATGTAGAATATTGAAGAAATATTGAAGTTGGACGATTTAAAAAACAAAACCCCCTAAATTTTCGTAAAATTCGACCGATCATAAAAATTCATTAATTGTTTAATTAACTTGCCTAAAAATAAATCTTGAAATTTACGGAATTTATAGCGATCACGATCTTTTTTCGAAAATTTAAAAATGCCATAGAATTCGTAGTTTTCTATCAATTCCGACGAAATTATCAACGAACCAAGAGACGGTGTCGATCAACGTCTGTGCAAAACCGGAGCCCTGTAGCTCAAACCGGCCTCGAGTTATAAACGTTTGAATTTTACAGTCCCAGAGCATACACACACACACACACACAAACACACTTCGGACGTTTTTTCTAGATATGATTTTTCGACGTTCTGCGACATCTCAAGCACGCATTGACATTGAAAATTGGAAGAAAAACAATGTCACCGTGACGTAGCAAAAAATAAAAATGGAATGAAATAAAAAATAAATTTTTTTTCTCCGGATATTCGTTCCGTTAATTTGTCCACTTCGTTCCCCTTTGACAATAAATAAATAAATCGACAGGAAAGTTGTACCTTGGCGTACATTTAACTCGGTGGAAAAAAAAAAAATAGGACTCTGCTCAAGTGTCGTCCTTAAATCCGCCAAACTCTCGTGTCCTCTCGTCGCAAACGAGCCGGCGGTTCATCCAGATCGAGGGAGGCTCTCAAAAAGTTGAATAGTGAGTTAATGGAAAGGAAGATTTTTCGGTGGGACTTGATTTCGTTGGAGACTCGTGAAAGCCGTTGATGAATGCAAAACCGTGGAAAAATCGAAGACTATAGCGTGCGAGTACGAGATACTCGTACTATGCGAACTGGCGGTGTGACTGACCGTAAGGCCAACCGGAAGGAGGGGGTGGCTTTTCTGGAGGGTTGATCGAGCTCGGCGCAGGTGCGGCGGAAAAGCGCACGCGCAATCCAACATCGCACTGGCATTATGGATCCAGGACGTAGGCATGTGGGAGAGGCTTGTATTGCTTTTGCACAATGTTCTTGTCGAAAATTTTTTCAAATTTATTTGCTCAACCCCATGAAAACCCCATAAAAGTGAACAAAAAATTGGATAAAAAATTGGCGGGGGCGAATTTTGGAAAATTCCTCTCAGGAGGAGGAGCCGATGGGAAAAAATGATGTAATGAGAAAATTACACGTTCGATTAGAAAAACTGAATAATCACGATGATCGAGAGGCAAAAAAAAAAAAACAAAAAAAAACGACTCTGGCAGGCGTTTGAAAACATGGTCGACCATTTAAAAAGTGGAAACGTGCATCCTGCTGCAATAATTTACGATATACGTTCGTCTATGTAATTAGCATGACACGTCGATTACACATGCATGAGGCCAGTTCCAATCAATCAACGGATTAACGGATCTAATAAAAACATCAAGTTCCGTTGGAAAAACACATTTCTCGACATACATACTATTAGAATGTTTTTCCGATGCTTGGGAAAGTGCAACTGTTGTCTGTTTTTTTTTTTTTTTCTTTTATTTTTAGTTAACCAAGTTTTAGTTAACTAAGCGCTTTCAATAAATTGAACTTAGACTCGCAGAGCATTTAGAATGTAAGAAAATCTGAAATGAAAAATTTACAATGTCCTTGAATAAAGAAAATATTATAATTTAGAAAATAATGAAAAAAATAGGAATTAATAAATGGAGATATTTATATTGATAAATAAATGAGCAGAAACGTTTTCATGGCTGTCCTCCATACGCGAGAGCATAAGCACACTTGTGGTGCTAATCGGCGCAATGATCGAATGTCCTCTTATACGAGATTGGTTGACGGATCGATGATCGGTAAGTTCCCCCGAGGGGATATCCGGCTAAACAGCTCACGGGCATCGAGCTCTCTTATTCGATCCTCGCAAACTGTAGCAATTATATCGGGTGTCCGAAAACCGATTCCTACGAACGTGATCAATTATAAAACCTGAATAAAGTCAAAAATAATATGCACAACAATGACCTAATCGCATTTCTATTGACGATCGTTCGTACAAAACTTTTTGCTCCGAGACTCTGGCCAGTCGCGGTTTATTTTGCACCCAAAGCCTTGAGCTAAATCCGTGACATTGCGAAAAATAGAACGACCCAACGGTTTGTTTTTTTTTTTATAATTATTTTTATATAAATTTTATCCGCCCAAAATCTGGGGCCATTGGAATTTTCAATTTTATCGAAAACTTTCGATTCGGATAATGGTAATTCAATCAATTATGTTTATTATATTTAATTACTCAATTAATTAAAATAATTATAATTAATTGAATAGATTGAATTGCATTATCCGGAAATAATTGAAAAATTTCAATTTTCCTCGACGGTAGCGTTCGATTTACATAAATATGATAATTCCAATAATAAAAATGGCAACAATCTTTTTGGGACAATAATTATTTCGGGCCATGAGTTTAAAAAATGTTTTCCTTTCAATTTTAAAACCTTTCGATTTAGATCGTAATTTAAATTCAATTAATTATCCAGAAATAATTGGAAAATGACAATCTTTCTTTTGTTTTTTTTTACATAAAAATATTTATTTATATAAGAAATAAGAATAATCCCATTAATATAAATGACAATAATAATTTTGGGGCTATTAGAATTTTTAATTTGATCGAAACCTCTCGTTACAGATCGTCATTCTAATTCAATTAATTATAAGGAAATAAATGAAATTTTTCAATCTTCCCGACGGTAGCGTTCGATTTAAATAAAAATAATATAAATTCAAAATAATAAAAATGACAATAATAATAATAAATATACGATAAGTATCGCTAAGTATATCCTAAAATTTGCCAAGTAACTGGGTGGCCCGTTGTTTTTGTTGTTGTATCGCCAAGAAATTTCGAGCCCCACCGGTCCATTTAATATTTGGCATAATATCAGATAATTAGTATCCCTTGCTCATAATAACGTGCATGAAAAAAGGGAGAAATGAAAAAAGCGGCGGCGAGATGGATCGATCGAATGGCTCTTAATAAAGCGGATACGTGCTGAACAACACGAATATACAATTTGTATGATGAAAAAAAAATTAAGGCGACGGAGGAGGCTGTTTGCTGTCAAAAAGTGAAAGGTTGTCTCTCTATACACATACTGTACGAGGAATGAAAAAAAAAAAAATGAGCACGCACAGACGAACGCGTTGGGAACGCGAAGGAGAAAAAAATCCCCACGCAATCTGGATTCTCCGATGGTTCGTGGAACTCCGAGAGCCAATGTTTCTTCCTCTCTCTCTCTCTCTCTCTCTCTCTCTCTCTCTCTCTCTTTTCCAGCAGCTCGGATGCTCGCATCCAGATCTTTGCCGAGGAACGAACTATACGAGTTTACAACAAGACCGAAGACAGACACATCGTTCGAACAACACGAGACGATACGCTCATTCACCATCGTTGCCTCGGTTTTTTTGTTCCATTGATTTTCGCGCCCCCGCGGAACATCAGTATCGCGATTTTTCTCCTGACGATCAAAACAGGAAACGAGGCTCGAAGGACGAGATCGAAATTGGTCGACCCAATCATTCGACTCCCAAAAATAGCCCACGAGCTAAATCTTGGGCTTATTAACTCTTGAGTCTTTCTCCGCATCAAATCGGTCATCGTAATCGGCAAGTTTCTTTGAAAAAATCGCGACTCATCGATCGCGCATCGACACTGATCGTGGCTAACGCGCGGACGCGCGATGGCCGCGTCATTTCGGTCTTTACATCGTGTCTCCTTTATTATGTAAGATTTTTCTTTGCTTTTTGTTTTTTTCGACGATCGACAAACAACTTGCAGTTTTTGGAAATTTTAATCGCCTCCAATTTACTACCGGAACCTTCTGCACCATCGATCCACGTCGATGTTCACTTCCAAATTCATGTGACACACACACTCTTTAAATTCCCATGTGAAAAGTGAAATTAATTAGAAGAAAAAAAAATTAAAATGGCAACGACCTACGATACGCCGGCAAGGTGCATGATGAGCTCCATGGAAGAAGAGTGCCTCATTGAAAAAAGACGAACCGCAGCTATGAAGGAATGCCTGGAACTCTTGAAACTTGAGCCCAGCCCCAAATACTCTCGGGAAAACTTGCGAAAATTCTTTCACGACGAGGTAATTTTTCTTACGAATCCTTTCCCATTATTTATTCACATTTAACGGGGCTGGATCACGACTAATACGATGCTGTCATGCTAAATCATGTTAAAAACGTAAAAAGGTGCAAAAAAAATGAGAATTTTATAAAATTTGGTTGATACATTCTTTTATAATATATACGACGATACCATTTTTTTCCAATTTTTTTACCACACAGTACTCGAGTTATTGGACACTAAAGTTCACGCTTATAAGCATAGAGTTCACATATATACAGGTATACATCTCGTGCATAAGAAATTCGATGAAATTCTCAATTATTCGATAACCGTGTGGTGAAAAATTTGGAAGAAAATTTGTGTTTGTATAATTGATGCCGAAGAATCTTGTCACGAAATTTCATAAAATTCTCATTTTATGAAATTGAGACAATAAATAAAACTCACTAAATTGAAAACTGACAGTTTGGAGCTTTTTTTCGGGGGAACGTGGATCCTGAGATTTTCTAGGGTCTCCTATGGATGTGGAGAGTGAAAAATTGTGACGCGATGAGAATTCGATTTAGAGTTTGCTTTCTGGCACATTTTTCAATCGACAAATATAAATAAATAATGAAAAAAGTGTTGATCGGATTTGAGAGTCTCCTCCAAAGGCTCGGGGATTAGTTTTCGACCGCGTCGAATCGAAAAAAAATGTCTCATTCATTCCCATGCCCGAGATTTATCGAAAAGTGTAGAATTCCTCGTAAGAAGCTCGCGGATAATATATTCGAAGATGCGATGAGTGAAAGTAGCGAGAACCGGCCACTTTTTTCCGTCATCGGCCTCCCATAAAACGTCGATTTTGCATATGCAATGGTGTAAGCGATAAAAAATAAAATTCACTGCTTTCCCATTCCGAATAAAAAAAAACGAAAAAACAAAAAAAACTACAACTGCCGAATGGACCGCGTCAACAGAAATTAATGTTTTCCACACTCGCGTCTCAGGATCGTTCAAATTTCGATTGCCCGATGAATCGAAGCGACCGTTTGCGTTTGTGGGTTTCCAAGATCGAGGAAAAAGCCTGTTTCCATTAAGAATCTTGTATGGCGACCGTCAATTGTGAATTTTTCTTTCTAGTTTTTTTTTTTTTACATACAAAATGTCTTCCGATTTAGAAATCGAATTATTAAATGTTGAAAATTGTAACTTTTAACTCGCCCTCTCATGAGAAAGTATTAAAAATTGTGATTTTTGTCCGAGATAATTTATTTTTTTTTTTATAAAAACTAAAATTTCGATAAAAATTTATGACCAATTTTTTTTGAAAAATTTAATAAAGCTTCTTCGATGCTTTTCAAAAATGTATGCAAAGTTCTCAGAAGCCTCACCGTCTAGAAATTTAAATATTAAATCTTGAAAATTGGAACTTTTAACGCTCTCATGAGAAACTATTGAAGATTGTGATTTTTATTTAAAAAAAAATATCCTCTTGGAATAGCGCGAGCAATTAAATCTGACGATTCGCTTTACGTGGTGAAAATTCGAAGGAACAGGCGAAGAAACGATATTAAAGCTCATGGTAAATTCATTTGTTCCTGTTGAGTGTAGACAATTAGCGGAACCTCGATAAATAATACTTTGTTGATTGAGCAAATGAGAGAAAACTTGTATGCCAAGCAGTATGGATATATATGTCGATGTGGGTATGTGTGTATGTTATTCGTAGCCGGCGGTGAATCTTATGGAGGCGATCTATTCAGGGCCCCCATCCTGAATGAAGGTAGCCGATCGCCCGGGGCCCCGAGACCTTGATGTGCCTCGAGCGTCTCCGTGTTCGATGGCGCGATATCTTTTGCCTGAAACGAACGGATATTACAGCAGATACGTACCCCTCCATTTTTCTAAACACTCCCAAACTAGTTTACGTGCACGTTACGAATTTTCCAATAAATTATCTTTCCATTCATGTTTATTCATAAAAATTAATAAAATCAGTAAAATGAATAAAATTAGTAAAATTCAAAGAATTCATAGAATTCATAAAATGCATAAAATTCATAAAATTCATAAAAATTCGAAAAAAAATCGATATTTTTCTTACGGGATAGAGAAAAAAATATAGGACTACATTCATCGATATGCAAATAAGTTCGGGACGCGTAAAGACAAAAATCGCCTCGTCTCGATTTCGGCCAAGAATTCCGATTACGTCTGCGTAAATTTTAATAATGACGTACACGACCGAATCCTGTTTAGATGCCACGATGTGGCTGCTCGTTCGCAGCGTTGGAGTTACAATTATTGTAAAATAACGCAGTGATAGAAAAAAAAAAAACAAAATTGCCAATGCAGAGATTAAATCTTGAGTGTTTCGATTTGCGAAACCCCAATTTTTGGCACCGAGCAGACTTTTTTTTTGTCTGGAACGGTCTGCAGTTAATTGTAGAAAAAAAAGAGCTACGAATTTGCGAAACAATTGACAGTTGGCAACAAATTTATACGCCATTTTTTTAACCCACGTGGCAAGGCCCAAGGCAATTCGTTAACAAAATACTCCAATCATAAATATCAAAAATATAGATATCAAAAATTTAAGTATCAAAAATATGAATATCAAAAATATAAGTATCAAAAATATAAATATCAAAAATATAAATGAAGAAAATTAAAAAATGTGATAGCATCACATTTATTTCTTCACACCATAGAATTCAGGATAATCGGATGATAATTGCCAGGTCGCGATCCGTCAGATATGAGAGTGTAATTAATACGAGGCGTTGCAGAACCGTTTACCCAGGAATGGGATCGAACAAGTAGATGCAGCAAAGTGTGCTCAGACCATCTGTGACTTGGCAAGTGCATAAAATACATTTGTTCCTCAGCCATTTGGATTCTAATTCATAAAGTTCGATAAAAATGATGCAGAATAAAACACTAAAGAAAAATCGAGTTGTCATCGTGTCGATCAACAGATTTAGTATCTCGAAACAAAAAAAAACTTTCCACAGTGTTTCCGGAGAAGGCTGCTTTACAGGTCGACCATTGTGGTCGAATAACTCGGTAATTTTCAACATTTTGCCAAAAATGCTAAGGACTAAACTTGTAGAAAAATAAATTCTGTAAAACTTTAATATCAGCAATTTTTGCTCTACGATCGATATTTTCCGAGATAAAGCCGAAGAAAGGCAGCGATATGAAATAATCGCAGAATCTCGTTGATTGTCGACTCTGGGGCATTCGCAAATGAAAAAAAAAAGTGGAAAAATATTTGAAAAAAAGAGGCTAACGAGTTCCTTTGCAGATTGGTCCACGAAGCTTCTAAAAAATGATTATTTTTCGACGAATCTGTATGAATAAATATTATTCCATGTGTATCATGATCCCCATAGCATTGACCTGTTTCTCAACGATCTCGTGAAGTGCGACACGCGTAATTGCATGCTCTAAATATATGGGAATAAAGAGAATTTACGTCACGAGAGAAAATGAGAGAGTACGAAATAAAAGAACGAGGGAGAGGGTGAAAATAAAAGAAAAAGATAACTGGCGTGTCGAATGACGTCGCGTCCTGGAGGTAACGCAGCCCCAAAGTCGGCGTAACAACATTTCGAAGGTTTTTTCGAAACGGCGATCGAACGCCCCATTGTCGACCATACAATTATTAGCTCCCAATATACATTCTCCTCTTACCAAAGAGTCTTCTCGTTACGCGAGAGCCCAGCGCCGCACTTATGAGACTTACACCTCAAACATTTAACAAGGCACACACACATCTATGAATCACATGCACGTCTACCCCGTAGACATGATTCGGAATATTTTCAAAATGATTTTTATTATAACGAACGCAGCATCGCTGCGAAAAGCCTCAAGCGCTTATTACATCGCGCATTCGTCTCTCCCAGAGCTAAACAATTCGAAGGTTTCCAAACGAGAACATCCAATTATCGTTGTACCGTTTTCTTACCGAGAAATAAAATCGGACCAATACAAACATCCCTCTATCGTTAAAGATCGCACTGTGTACGAGCCCATGCACGTCGATGGCATTTTAATATTTCACATTTTTCCAAAATTAATCCACTTTCGTGAAATCAGATTTTTTATTTTTTTTATTTTTTAATCACCATTAATCGAATAATTATGGATTTTTTTTTAATTCATGAAAATCTCATGGTCTCGTTATTTGCGGTGAATTTACGAATGCCAAAAAAATGGGAGGCCGCCGATTTCGGATTTCAAGATAATTTATTCGGTTTCGTGAAATCAGATTTTTTTTGGTTTTTTTTTTTAATCGCGATTAATCGAATAATTATGGATTTTTTTTAATTATTTGTAATTTTTTTTTTTAATCCATGAAAATCTCATGGTCTCGTTATTTGCGGTGAATTTACGAATGCCATAAAAATGGGAGGCGCTCAAATGCCGAAATGAGAGTAAAACTCGGAATTACAAATGATCGATCCCGCTCGGTGAAAAAAAATCATTTCGTTATATGGAAAAGCTGTGCGGAGAATTTTAATGGGAAATATCTTGAAGTGTGATCGCACACGCTCGAGGATTTCAAAGGCGATAAAATGCGACTATACTTTGTGAGCGTGATCTAGAACGCGGATGATTCATAATTTTCGAGATACATATCTCGCTGCAACTCTCGACGGTGCATGCTCGACAAATGTCTCGTTTAATCGAGATATCGCTGCACGCTTTATGGAGCAATGCGCTTTTCCTCGACGAATTAATGAATTATACTCCTTTTTGCAGGCTTTACTACAACAACTCTTCATACTTTTTGATCAGGACCGAGACCAACTCCTCAAACAAGATGAATGGATCGAATTCCTCAAGACGAGGCTCACGTGAGTTTTATCAATAATTTCCAATTTATTAACCATAATTCGAAAATAAAAATAAAAATTATAGAAAAAAAAATAAAAAATTGAAGAAAAAAAATCAAACAATTAATGAATAATTTGAAAATCTATTGAAAATTGAATGATTTCGAAATTGCACATAATTAAGATAAAATTCGTAAATCAATGAATAAATAGATAATAAATAAATAAATGAGTAAATTAACAAATAAATGAATAAATTAATAGAAAAAAAAACTTGTAAATAAATGTATTAATTAATGAATTAATTAATAAAGATGAAAAACGGAAAAATAAAATTGATGAAGATGAAAATGTGATAAAATTTATTATTTTTCGATCTTTTGCGAATGGAACTGAAAAAAAATAATTTGTTTGCGACAGAAGTGAAAAACATACGGACTTAATCGACCACATGGAGAGTGTGGCATACCAAATATGCGGTGATGACCAAGCTGTAAACTTTGACACCTTCCGACAGATATTCTCAGCTAAAGGGGTAAGTGAGAAAAAAATGTTGCTGCTGGCAATATTAATCGCTTCTCCACTAAGAGGCAATCAATACGTCACGAAAAATATCTCATGGTTAATAAATATCGACGAAATTGTTGGGGGTTTTACCAACAGCAGTAATAAATGTTGACGCGGGTGGTTTCCCAGGTGGTCGACAAGTTGTTTCGACTTATCGAACAGGAAAATACCGGTTACGTACTCCCTGCGCAAATCATCGAATTTATCGCCGACGTCAGCAACACGAGGTGAAAAAATCGATTTATTTTATCGAACCCCCTCATTTTATCGCCGATTATTCATTATTTATTTCTTCTTAAGTATTTTCTTCGTCAATTACCAAGCGTAATTGAGCATAAATCGAGCCAGCCTGAACTTTGCATCAGACACTTAAAAAATGATTACTCCTTTTTTGTTGTTTAATTCATCAATTATTTCTTTCGTGTCTCTGAGCTCAATTTTTTCACATTTTCTCCACGATTTTCATGGCCATGCAACATTTTTTTATTCCATCAAAAATTCTTCTCGTTTTTTTTGTTTGGCAAATTAATTTTGTTTTCCTCGTGCAAAGACCCCGAGCAGGTTTCGACCCCGGAAATCTCGAATGGCTCGAAAAAATATTCAGGCAAACCGTTGGCAACGAGAGAGAGATAAGACGCGAGGAATTCAAGAAAATTGTCACATCGAAAAACGTACGGAAAATAATTATCTTCAATTATTTTATTAATTTTTTTTTGAGATAATCATTCAATGCGAAATTTTTACTGAATTATTCGTTCGCACTCGACAGCCTTTCTTCACGGAAAGGGTCTTTCAGATTTTCGACAAAGATAACTCCGGCTCGATATCGCTTCAGGAATTCCTTGACGCGATGCATCAATTTGCTGGCAAAACTCCGGACGACAAAATTCGATTTCTCTTCAAAGTTTACGATATCGACGGTGAGAATAATTTAATTTTATGTTGCTCCTTAAGGACGTTCTAGAGTGACGTGCAATTAGAAATTTGTTCGATTTCGTGAAATTTGTCCGAAAAAAAAAAGGATTTTTGTTTAATTTTTGAAATTGATAATTATTTGAATGGAAGGTGACGGGTTGATTCAGCATCGTGAGCTGGAACACGTGATGCGGGCTTGTATGGAAGAAAATGGAATGAAGTTCAGTGACGAACAAATCGAGGATTTGACGTTGGCGCTCTTCGAGGACGCCGATCAGGGCAATCGGGGGGAAATAACATTTGAAGCGTTAAAAAAGCAGTTGGAAAAGCACGAAGGTCTTTTGGAAAATCTCTCCATAAGGTATAACGAATGTTAACAAACAAAAATGCTGAGACAGCTCAGAGGAAACAGTGAAAAGGTTTTTTTTTTTATTTCCGAAGAATGATTCGTCCGAAAATTCACTCAAATTTTATTTTTATTCCTGTTGATCTAAACTGCAGCATAGATCGATGGATGGTGCCGCCAAAACCGAAGAAAAAAGAGCGTTCGATCTCAGCGATATTGCGATCGCTGACTCCGTACCAACTGACCAAGCCTTACATGAAAAATAATTACGTTTACATTGCTTTTCTGTCGTTATTCATTTTGACGAACGTTGCTCTGTTCGTCTCGAGGCTGTACGAGTACAGAGAAGCTGGAATTTACGTGATGCTGGCTCGGGCTTGTGGTACGTAAAGTTTCGTCACGAAAGACAGTCCTCCAGTTTGAAAAAACATTTTCCAAACGTTGAAAAAAATCATTTCTTTCTAATTCTAAAATAATGAATTCTTTAAATCTAAATTCTTAAATAATTATCTTCTTACACGATAACAATCGAAAGTTTTGAATATTTTCAGGTCAGTGCCTCAATTTCGATTGCACATTCACACTCGTCCTGGTTTTACGTCAATGCATTACTTTCCTGAGAACTCACGGATTCAGCTCCGTCTTGCCACTCGATCATCATATTTACCTTCACAAAACGGTCGGGCTTTTCATCGGGGTACTCAGTCTCGTCCACACTATAATGCACCTCCTGAATTTCGGTGAGTTTTTTATCTTTATTTTTTCTTTTTTTTTCTACCATTTTTATTTCTAACTATTCATGAAGATTGACCCTGGCACGGTAGCCTGGGATCAAAAATCACCTTAGCAGACTTTAAATCCCGCGTCCCTTCGTTCTCCCGTTTTTTTTTTTTTTATCGTTTTATCACATTTTTTGATGATTTTTTGGCTCGGAGCAAAAATGCCCCAAGCTCATGGGATTCTTCATTAAAAAACGAAAAAAATGAGCCCAAGTTGAACTTTTTTCGTTAAATTTCACGGGAGATATGAATTTTTGAAAATTTGGGTCATTTTGACTGACTCAATGCTGAAGCAGATTTGCTTTAATCGCAGGCATGTTCGTGGTCAATGACGAAGTAATCAACAAAGCTAATTATACGATGTCTGAGTGGCTATTGACGAGCAGACCTGGACTCTTTGGACTCGTCGGTGGTGGCGCTAATCCGACTGGCGTTGCTCTTATCATTATTTTTGTCATCATGTCTTTGTGCTCGATGCCATTCGTTAGACGCGGAGGCTGCTTCGAGGTAAATTTTTCGAAAAATCTCAAGGCAATTCGTTGAGAATTATTAGAAAAAAATGCGAAATTAAATTTGAATTCGAAAAAAAGTTGTTTCGAAAATGCAAAAAAAATGTTTTGCTCAAATAAATCCAAGTAATTCTTTTTTGTTGTTGTTGTTGTCTCTTGTAAAAAAAAAATGCAGGTATTTTACTGGTCGCATTTGTTGTACATTCCATTTTGGATTTTGATGATATTCCATGGGCCAAATTTTTGGAAATGGTTCGTCGTACCAGGCACGATTTATTTGATTGAGAGAGTGCGTCGAGTGATATGGCTTCGTTCTGAGAGCGGCAAAACGTACATAAGCTCGGGCCTTCTATTGCCTTCGAAAGTAACGCATCTCGTTATTAAGAGACCTCATCATTTTGACTTCCGTCCCGGAGACTACGTCTTCGTGAATATTCCAATCATCGCGAAATACGAGTGGCATCCCTTGACCATCAGCAGCGCACCTGAGCAGGAAGGTACGTTTTGGCACTTGACAATAAGCCACCAAAAGCCCCTTCGAAAAAATCGTTCCATTCGCAAATTCGTCGAGTCACAAATTCACGAAAAAAAAAAAAAATTAATCCTCCAAGGCCTCGAATTGGGCTGTGAAAAAAAATCATTGAAATGTTAATTTTAATTTTTTTCCATCTCAGACTACATTTGGCTCCATATCCGAGCAGTTGGCGAATGGACAAACAGTCTGTACTCCTATTTCGAAAAAGAGCAGCAGAGACTTCATCGCGGCGAAGTTCTCCCCATCGAGACGTGTCAGTCAAGAGTGGCGAGAAAAACTTCGTAAGCATTTGCTCCGGATGGCTCACCGCACTCCGTAAAACGATGAATCGACGTATTCGTTTTTTTTTTTTTTTTACTGTTTTCTTTCATCAGAACCACGAAAACTGATGAGACTCCGGAAAATATGGAGAAAAAAAATTCTCCGGAGTGTGTCAAGGATTCTCAGGGATACGACAATCCTCATTTCGTTATGGACAACGGAACATGCACTTCCGGTGTCACCAATGCCAACACCAAGAATTCTTATTTGGTCGCCCCACCTCGTACGTCAAATATTTTCATTTCGACTCCAAAAGAATTTTCTAATATGCGAGCATTTTTTCCAGAAAAAAAATTGCGATAAATTTTTACAATTTTTTTTTTTCTACAATTATTTATCGTTCTTATCATTTTTGTAAGGCACGTAGATATTTTAAGGAGGTTGGCTACGAAGGACATCGTTGCCATATTGAAAGCATCGGAAAATCCGAAATTATCAAAATTTCATGAAATTTCGTGTGCATACTCTTTCCTATTAAATATGAAAGTACACATTTTTTAACATTTTTTTTCTACATAATTTTCGAGTTATTGGACACTAGACTTTCCATGCATGAGCATAGGATTCAGATACATATGGGTATATCTTTTGCAAATTGTAAACTCGAATTATTTGACAATTATTAGACGAAAAATGGAAAAAAAAAAAAAAATTTCCCATTTTTTTCCATTTTTTTAAATATTTAGTTTGAATTTGTATCGTAACATCGTGTTTGATGCTAAAGAATTTCATGAAATTCTTATAATATTGTCGTATGTATCGAACCTCCTTAACGAAGTGTCAAACGAAGGATAGAGAACGTACTGGAACGTGCTTGCGACATGATTTTAACGAGCTATGATAATTGGCGAATTAATTATCATAGTTAGCTCGTTAATTATGATAATTAACTCATTAATTATTTGACGTGATTGACGTAACAGGTGGCGGCGCGTTACAAAGATTGCAGCGCGATCGTAAGGTTCAGCAATTAGTCGAAGGTCAGAAAATGCCTCTGGAGAAGTCTTTCTCGATGCCGGACATGCAAACGAAATACAAGAAAAGGCAGCGATTGCTAGCGTGAGTAAGCTATGAAAAAAATGTCTCCATGTCCTTCACGAATTTTGAAAACTGTCAATTTTTCTAGACTCCGCGATTACACGAGATCAGAGTCAGAGAAAAGTTTTGACGAATGTCAAATCAGACGTGCCAGGCTGAAGGCTCTTGGCCTCGCATATTTGAGTCCACAGAATAAATCTCTGGCTCAAAGTTTTCGTTACATGAGAACGAAGCCCACGATAATTGCGTTCAAGACTCCGAGCATGGAAAATTGCGAGTACGAATTAACGCCGAACGGTGGTGAGAAGCTCCGACTCATTTTTTCGACATAATCCACTTTTTCCCACGATAATTCCGTCACTTTTCACTCTTCTCATTTCTAGTCAAATCCTCTGAGTCTCCGAGTCAAAATTCGACTCAGAATCCTCCTCCCGATGCTCTGGCTGTCGCCGCGGAAGAAGGTCGTTTGAGCCCGGGCACTCGGTCCATTGAACGACAGAAAAGTATTCGTGGCTTGGCTAAAAATCAGTTCAATGTCCAGCCGGCGATAAATTATCCTGTGGGGAAACCTCTGGAGGTAAATCTGCTCGAGGAAACTTCGTCATTCTCTTTCCAGTCGAATGAATCGTCCATTTAGGCCCGACAGTGTCTCAAAATAATTTTCAGCTTTTTACAAAAAGGAATCCTCAAAAAATTCACGAAAATTTATCCAAAAAATCGTGCAAGAAGTATTTCTTTTTTTATTTTCTTGCAGATACTTTTGGATGGTCCGTACGGTGCACCGTCGAGTCACATATTCCAGGCTCAACACGCTGTCCTCATAGCCACAGGAATCGGAGTCACGCCGTTCGCCTCAATATTACAATCGATAATGCACAGGTATTGGAAGGCTCGACACACTTGTCCAAAGTGTCAATTCTCTTGGGCCAGCGAGATTCCGGCAACTGTGATGAATTTGCGAAAGGTAATTTTTGTTTTTTAGAACCAAAAAAGTGTAGATAAGAAGAAAAAAAACAAATGCGGACGTCCTGCAAGTGCATATTGGGTCAATCTGACCCGAGGCGTTTTTAAAAGCGTTGTAATTCGGTAAATATGCATTTTTTTTTCTGATCCGAGAATTAAATGACAATTATTGGGGTCAAAATGACCCAGTGTGTACTCGAAGGGTCAATTATCCCATGAGAATCCAATATTAACTTTGCATTTTTGACCGTTGTTGAAAATTGTGCTTGTCGTTAACGATTTACGATTCGATAGGTCGATTTCTTCTGGATCAATCGGGATCAGCATTCGTTCGAATGGTTCGTCAACCTTCTCTCACAATTGGAAATAGAGCAAGCTGAGCTGGGCGTGACGATGGAACGGTTTCTGGAAATGCACATGTACATAACGAGTGCTCTCCAAAAAAACGACATGAAAGCCGTTGGTTTGCAACTCGCGATGGACCTTTTGCACGAGAAGGTAAAATTGACAGATCGATTGAAGAATTTTTGTTTGCCTGAAAGATAAAATTTCATTCGGTTAACTTTAAAGAAAATACAACGAGGATTTTACCAAATTTTCACAATTTCTTGAAAATTTTTAAGCAATACTTGAATATTTTTGACATTTTGATATTTTTAGGAAAAACGGGATTTGATAACGGGCTTGAAAACCCGAACGAACGCCGGAAGACCCAATTGGGACAAAGTCTTCAAACAGCTCCAGGACAAAAAAAAAGGAAAAGTCACAATTTTTTACTGTGGTCCGCCACAGCTTGGAAAAATTTTACGTTACAAATGCGATCAGTTTGGTTTCAATTTCCGGAAGGAAACTTTTTAGCATTTTTTTACGAGGCGAGATTCGTTAATTTACTATTTAATAGTTTTAGTTACATTTTTCCCAAAATTTATGTTCACACGTTTTTCTGTTTTCTCCCTCCGACCAATACTCTTCGAGCTCATTATCCTGTACTCTATTTTAACGAAGTCGTTATCGCGCGTTATAGTCGTTGCAATAATTAAATTATTCATTCCATGCAAAGCGAAATATTCGGTGGCCTGATTTTTAAAAATCCTTCTCCATTATTTGTCCCAACGCCGTCTAACCTCGAAGAGAAACGAAACGCTTGGACACGAAGTTGAGTTCCTTTCATTTCAAACGCCCCACGACCCTCGCAGCTTCGTGAATCAACCAGGACGTCAAGAGAAAAATGAGGATACGAATTTCTTTTTCCGACATAATTCAACTTTTTTTTTTACGCTGTGACTAAGTGACTTGACAATTTGACTGAGAATACTGTCCCGGTGACAAGATGACGTTGCAAACGAAACAAACGAAGAACGTCAAAGTTGGCACCGCCACAAAAAAATTAGCTTCTCAAAACCTGTTGGAATAGTCGAAAAAAGATTTCAGATCTCCAGCCTTTCTTATTGAAAATCATGGCTAAAGTTATTAAAAAAAAATATAAAAAAAAAAATTTCGCTCGACAATGATTTTCCGAACGGCAGAATGAAGGGAAGACGCTGGAGATTTTGAAAATCGTAAAATTTATTGCGGCTACTTGGGTCAACTTACAAATTATATATCCGTCGAAGTATCGACTAAAGGACGTTCGTTATGGGGCTTTATTCGAGTCACCGTGTAATTCAGTAAATGAAGATCTTGCAGGAGTCGCGTAAGACGCTTAAAGTGTCTCTCTGTGTATGGAATCATAGCCTCGATGGACGAAGCCAAGCCCGAACTCTGCAATTCGTCGCTGCCAATCTCGTTGAGCAGCGCGTTGATAACGAGCTGTAGTAAATAAATCGAGTGCATCAGATCAATGTTCACATCTCGGTCTCACCATTTTTTTACGTTAAAATATAAAAATCGGCAATTATTTGAGAAAAAAATTTTTTGTTCGATTTTTCGTAAATTTTCTCATTTCCCCCGTTTTTTTTTCATCGTTTTACTGCATTTTTGACTGATTTTTTAACTTCAAGTAAAATTTCCCCAGGCTCACGGGATTCTGCATTGAAAAACGAAAAAAAAGAGCCCAAGTTGAACTTTTTTTGTTAAATTTTACGGGAGATATGAATTTTTCAAAATTGGGGTCATTTTGACCCCAATGATTTTACCTGAGCGGCGTGAGAATTACGACTGTTCGTGTTCCACGTGACGGCACACCGTAGAAGAGCTTCTTTGCGATTGAGCTTGAGTTCTCGGATGGCATCGACCAAATGGCCTTTTCCTTCTTTCATAATAGCATCGATAATTTTGATGACTTGATAAGGTCGCTCGAGTTTCAACGCGAGCTTGAGCGCGTCCGCGAGTTCGTTGGATTTTAATAAATTTGATAATTTCTGCTCTTCGAGTATGAGTTTCTCACGCTCGGCGGTCGTTTTCAGTCGATTCTCCTCGGTTACGTCCCGCCACACGACCAGCAGCGAATCACTTCCGCCACTTATCAAGTGAGTCTCGTTTTTATTTACTGAAAATATGATTTCATATGATTTCAACATTTTTTTACTCAAAATATAATTCGGTTTTATTTTCTTGAATTATTATCGGATTATTGCAAGTTCAGAATTATGGAACGTTACAATATTCTATTTTTATTTAAATATTCATTCAAATATCCATTTACATATTTATTTAAAAATTGAAATAAAAAGAAAAATTGAAAAATGAATGAAAAAAATTAAAAAATTGAAAATTTATATAATTCTGAATTCACAATATTCATCTATAAAATGTATAATTCTTTGCCTGCGACAGTCAGGTTTGGATTTATTTTTTTTACCTGCTAAGGCCCAAGTCCTGCTCTCGTGCTCTTCCAGGGTCGTGATACATTCGGATGTCTTGACGCTCCAGAGTTTCAACAAGCCATCACCGCCGGTCGTAATGATCTGCATACCGCGGGACAAAAATTCTGCTCGCAGGACTGACGATTCGTGGCCTTCCAGGGTCTGCAATGAAATTTTTCTATTTAAAAAAAAAAATGCCCGAGGTAACTCGATGGCTTAAGCAGCCACCGGGCAATCGAATTAAAAAAAAAAAAAGTGTTTTTCTGGGTTTAGTGCAAAAAATTCCAATCCCGGGTCATTCAGACCCATGGAAATTACGAGCAGAGATGAATACATGGTGCAGGGCTAGGGAGGGGGCAGGGGAAGGAGGGAAGCAAAATTATTCAAAAAAAAAAAAAGAAAAAATTGGGGAATTCCGAACCTTTAAACAATTGAGCTCGGTAAGAGACCAAAGCTTGATGGTGCAATCGGCTGAAGTGGTCAGGAGGACTTGATCGATGGGTGAGAACCTGACGCACCATACGCCACGTCGATGACCATGAAAAACTCCCAACAATTGCAAGTTCTCGCTGTTCCAGATTTTCGCAGTCTTGTCTTGTGAGCCGGTGGCGATGAGTCGATCATTAGGCGAGACCGCAACGCTGTTGATGTCCTTTTGGTGAGCGACGACCGTGTGTTCGGCGTTGAGAGCGATATTTTCGTCTAGAAAAAATTTCCCGGTCAAAAAATGAAAGGCCCAGCGAAATTTCGATTCTGCGAGAACAAACCTGTTGGCGTTATTTTCTCGGGCAAACTCCAAACTTTGAGGCACGAGTCTTGGCTCACGGAAGCTAAGAATCGTCCTGTGACTTGAGAAAGAGCAACGGAGCCTACTGACGCCGTGTGCCGAACGCCACAACCGATGCAAGACATTCTCATCGTTTCTGGATCCATCAGCCAAATCCTAACACTGTTGTCCTGAACCGCATTAAAAAAATTATAAATAAAACAAATAAAATTAAAAATTCAAAAATGAAATAAATTTTAAAAAAATTAAATAAATGAAAAATAAATAAAATGAATAAAAAATCAATAAACTGATTAAAATAAATTGAATGAATAATATAAATGAAATAAATTGAATAAAATAAATTCGAACCCGAAAAAGATGATTTTTGGATAAAATTCTTGAATTACCTTTGCCGAAGACACGAGCAAATGTCGGTTGGCTCGAGAGGTTGCCAGAGACAAAACGAGATCCGTGTGGCCCGTCAACAGTTGACAACTCATTTTTATCAACTCGTACAATTTTATGTCCGCGCTGTTAGTCGCAACTGCCAGATGACTGTCCGCTGTACCGAGATACGCGACGTCGAGAATTTCATCGGAATAACCGATCAACTGATAACGAATAAAAATCATAATTATTCTCCAAATTCCATTGAAAAAAAAAAAAAAAAAAAACACCAAGATTTCCGTAAAAATCCCCTAATTTTCCATGACAAACCTGATTGACGCAGGCGAACGTCTCCAGCGAATGCATTATGATGTTGTGGTCGGCAGTAATAACAGCAAAGTTTTTCTGAGCCTCGCTAAAAATGAATTGCGTCACGGAAAGGCCACCGTCTTCTTTCGCTGCCGGAACAACCGAATTTTTCTGAGTAAAGACTTGACGTCCACTTCGCATTTCCCAAATCTTGACGACCCCTGAAATCGTGTTGAAATATTTTTCAATGAACGTCATAAAATTGATCGATTTTGAAATATATCCGGTAAATCGGGGAAAGGCAATGACGATACCGAAGTTTACGTCGTTGCAAAATGAAAAATCTATTTTTCAATCATTATTTTCATAATTAACGCAATTTTTCCATTTTTTTTTTTAGTAAAGTCGATTTTTCAATGACAAAAAAGTCTGGCCCAGGCTGAGAGTCGGAGAATTGATCGTCGAATGATGTCGTCCAGCATAATTGTCAGTCGTACCTTTTTCCCCTGCACCCGCTGCGTAAATATCGTTGGAATTCTTCGCTGGAAGTTCAACCGGTAACGCGGCACCTTCCGGGATCAAGAAAACTCCTTCGATACCCTCGTACACGGGCAACACTCGTACGGATGTGCCTTTCGCGAGATCCCAAAGGATCAGCACCTTGTCACGACCCGAACTGCACAAAAATACTCATTAACCATGTGCCTCACGAAATATCGATTGGTCAGGACTTCTTGGGCATGTAACAAGGAATTCCGGAAGAAACTCTCTTCTGGTTCCATTTGGAATTAATAAACGCAGAAAAAAAATGATCGGCTGGCGAAAAAAAATTTGTGCCATTGTATTTGATGCTGAAGAATATTATCACGAAATTTTATTCGATTTTTATCATATTGTCGTATGTAGCCAACCTCCCTAAAGGACCTAAAGGGAACCGATTGCCTAACAGTAGTGAAAAAATCGGAAAATTTTGTAGGATCCTTGTTGCATTTTGTCCACAGTGAATCGAAAGGAATTTTATTTTTCCGGCAAAAATAAATCGTTCAATCGATTTCTCACATTTACCTTCCGAAACTTTACATTTTTCAAATTCTAATTCCCGAACAAGATAGATAATCAACGATAAATACCTGACCATGTGGACGCCGTTGTCGTGAAACGCTAGAGAAGTTATTTTACTGAAATGGCCGCTGAGTTTCAATTTTGCTTGGCCGTTCTTGGTGTTCCAGGCGATAATGTGCGCGTCATCGCCCGCAGCGAAGAGGAGTTCTTTCTCCGGATCGGGATGGAAAGCCAGGACGCTCACCACTCCGGTTATTCCCTTAAAACTGTGCGTGCACGCTTGTTGGCTCAGATTCCAGAGCCTGACGCTTCCATCGCTGCCTCCGGACGCCATAGTTTCTCCGACTTTGCCCAAAACTATTTGCGCCACCGGACCCGTGTGTATCGACTTCCATAATTTAACGAGCTTTCCGTCTTCATGAAAAGCAAAATCGATGTTAACGGACGCAAGAAAAAAACATTTATTCGTGACCCAAAAGTTTTTTGGCTCCACTTTTTATCAATTTTCTTGTCAAAAAGGCAGAAAAAAGTTTTTGCGGGTTGAGGACAAATTTAAAGGTCACCTTGCCATGTCCATAACTTGAAGAGACTGCTCTTGTGGTGACTGACCGCATGAACATTGTTCGGACTGATCGTAAAAGTATTCACGGTATCTTCCTCTTGATCGTCTTGAGCTTCCCCCAAACGACAAATAACCAAACCCTTGTTGATCAATACGACCGATATCGATCCCCCGTTTTGGCACAGTAAGTGTTCCCCGTCCGGACTCCACTATATAATAAAAAATGCATTCCATGTTATGAAAAAAAAATGGTGTAATCATCAAAACTTGATGACGTTAAAGTTTGCGCTACTGGAATGGAACGAAATTCGTGTTCTTTGCCAAAACTTATTTTTTTTATCGAGAATTTAATTTTCATGACTAAATGATCGATTTTCGCCTCCAGAAAAAAAAATATAAGCTCGAAAAATTCGGATCATTTTGAAAAATGAACGATCGATTGATAAAAATAAATATATTCAGTTGACGTATGAAAGTTCGTAGTAGTAAGAGTGGGAAATATTTTTATGTAATTATTAAATATTTTTGGAAAAAAACTCGACAGTCTGCTGAGTAGAAATTTTGTTGAATTACGTGGTTATGTTGATGAATTTTTACTGTAAGTAAAACGTGTCACACTTACACATATTTTTCCGCCGGTATAGAATGCACTGTGCTTCGCCTCGACCGCGTATCTATTTCCACGATAAATTATTAGTTCCTATTTATTTATTAATAATGAGCTTTTGGATATTGTGCGTTCGAGGTTATGACATAACCTCAAACGACAATGAGACGAAGGAAAATAACGAAGGCAGGTACGAAGGTAAAAAATGAATGGAGAAACTTACGCTTCTTTGAGATTAATCGCACTCATTGTTCATTTTTTTTTATAGCTTGTTAATAATGTCGACTACATTCATCTCGTCACACCAAAATAAACGCACGTTGGATCACGGACAGTTTGCAAAACTACCGCACCGCTACTGGAATCGGCGCACAGCGCTCTCCACGGACTTTCCTCGTGGTCCCCCCCACAAACGTGTTCCCCAATTGCTCATGCTCCAGTTTATTATGTTCAGTTGTAATCGCAGTTGTGTTTCGATTGATACGCGGGATTGAAAACGTTGCAGGCCATCAGCTTGCGAGCGGAGTAACAATTGCCCTTAGTGTGAGAGTCAATTAGACGCCTTACGCTTTGCTGAATCGTGTTTACGGTGTCGAAGAACGAAATTTTTCCGGCTGTCAACAACAGCAGGTGTTCATGACAAGAGTGCTCAGGGGACGAAAATATAATCGAAACCATGAAGGAACAGGTATCCAGTCGCGTGTGAACTCTCGTTACTTACCCGCGGTTTTCTTTACATTTTTTTTCACCACAACAATCGATCGTATTAAATTTCGATGCAATGAAAATTTATGATTCCGCATCTTGACCTCTGCGACGATTATAAGTCGCCCGGGTTTTTTCCGTCATTTCGGCCCAGCAACCGGGCGAAAATTTAATCTCAAATTTCGATCGGACGATTCGCTTATAGTATTATCAATCGTTCGCGGCATCACGAATTTTTTTCTTCATTCTAGAGCCAACGAGTCGAGACTATGGGCAAGGAAAATTACTTCGAAAGAGAAAAACCATCGGTGGCAATGAAAAGGCATTGTAAGAACAAAGAAATAATAAAAAAAAGGCTGTGGCTACTCGTCCGGATGTTTCGCACTCTGAAAACACAGCCGGACGGATGAGCAGCCCTTGCTCGCCCCAATAATGCAAATAGCATTGAATAAAGCACGTCCGGACGAATATTATTTGTCCGACTCCCCCTACGACTAGCCACTGCGTGAAAAATAATTCAGCAATCCCCGTAGTCTCGATAATTCGATTTTTCTCTAGAAAATCTTAATAATTTCCTGGACCAAATATTTTTGCAGGTGTCAGAGCATGGCAAAACTTCACCCAATTTGTACACGACGCAAAGCTGTGCGAGGCGATGGAAATATTTTCGCAGTATTTGATTTCCAATCCCGTTCTCCTCGCGGCCTGCATTGCCGTCATATCGGCAGTCGCAGTTCCGCTCTTGCTCTTTATTCTCTTCGCCATCGTTAACGTGGCATTTGCATTTACGAGTTTCATCGTCATAGAAGGTAAATTAACCCTCGGAGTACACACCGGGTTATTTTGACCCGAAAAATGTTCTGTCACCAATTATTTCGCATTTAACGGCAAGGAATGTTTCGTCATCTAATTTTCGGATTCGTCAAAAAATAAATTCAGAGCGATAAACAAAAAAATGCATATTTACCGGAATAAGTGTGAAAATCGCCCGGGTCAGATTGACCCAGTGTACACTCGGGCACTTAATCGGTTACCCAATAATAATTGAGTGATTCCCGTCAATGGTAAGGATTTAATTTATAAAATTTATGGAAACGAAGACAAAATCGTATTTTTCGGAATTTCTCTATTTTCGGTGACGTTGAATAATTTTAAGAATTTAGAGGCAATTGATACAGAGCCACGACTCAATGATCAGAAATTCGTCATCTTCTGGATCTCTGTGAACGTTTTTTAATTTTTTTTAAATTTTTTCAGTCAGCGTCCTGACGATCGGAGCGACTGTTCTCGGCTGTATGCTCTTTTGTGTGATAAGCGTCATAACGATAATGGGATTGAGTTTAGCGATAACGTACTACATAGCTTATTACATATTGTCAGTAATAAGGAGCATCAAGGGAACGAATGTTTAATATTTTTTTAAACATTTAGTGTAAAAAAGTATTGGTTACATCGAGCTGATCTCGTCATTAGAAATATTTATCATAAGATGTCGAGTTATAAAAATAATGAATATATTAATCGCCACTGAGCGTGCTAATGAGTTTATAATTGTTGTAAATTATTGTTGGCTATCTCGGTGGCGTCAGGATGAACCTGACGCAAAGAATTTTCTGCAGGGTGTTGAAAAAAATGAGTTATATATTTATAAACATATGGGAATGAATATTTATAATGTTGATGCGAATAAATTTATGATTGTTAACGAACAAGCGATTAATCATCGGGCACTTCTTTTTCTTCAATCTCCTCCGAAGATGTTTTGCTCTCGGCCGCCGTCTCAATTTCCTTCCACAGAAAATCTTCCAAATTACAACCGTGCTCGCTCTTGTTGTAGTTGAAACTGTGCACGTAATCCGTTCCGTTCGTGATGTCTGTTCAGAAACGACAAAACTCAGTGCCAAAAATTTCTCGAGCCCAATAACGATTCTTTTAATATCAAGAGACGTGACATTTTATTTAATTGGGTCACAACGTTCTCTGGCATCAATTATACGAACACAAATTTTTCCCAAATTTTTTACCACGTGGTTATCGAATCATTGAGAGTTCAATCGAATTTCTTATGCACGAGACGTATACCTGTATATATGTGAACTCTATGCTTATACACGTGAACTTTAGTGTTCAATTACTCGAGTACTGTGTGGTAAAAAAATTTGGAAAAAATTGTATCGTCGTATATATTATTAAAGAATGTATTCACCGAATTTTATTGAATTCTTATTTTTTAAAAAACTTTTCATGTTTTTTAGAAAAGGGACAGAGAGAGAGGGGGAGTATAAAAAATGTGAATAGTAGTTGGATATTTATAAGCTTTGTAAAAAACTTAAAAATTGTGCAAAGAAAAGTATTATTTGGGATTAGCAACTTACATCCTTTCAGTATTTCCTTCGGAGCACCAAAATCCCATCTTATGCCCGTCAGCTGTTTGTAGTTTTTGAATTTTTCTCTGAAAGGACAAAAGGTCAATATTATGAATTATGATTGGAAAAATTGCTAAATCAGAGGAGATGAAAGTACGCCAGGGCTCGCGCCTAACGGATCATTTGCTTTGCTCAACTTACAATCCAATGTCTATGATTTGCTGGTCCCTGGTGTTGGGTCTTAGATTTCGCATCTCGTTCCTCTTCGATTCCAATTCGTAAAGTTTTTGTAATAAATCATTTTTGTCCGTCTTGAGTTCCTTCTGTAAAGAACAAACAAACATCAAAGGAATTCTGCACTTTGTTTTTATTTTGAACGAGTTTTTAGATTTTCATGAATTTCCCCCGCACGGTAAAAAAAAAGTCACGGAAATATTCCAATTTTCCACTTTTTGCCGAGCGTTGGCTTTTTCGAGAGTTAACGACGACTGGAAAATGATTTTCAATCGTTACGTTACCACAGAGTCTTCAACCGCCGTTAGCTCCAGAATTCTTGAGTTAAGAAGTTCCTTCTCCCTCGCCATGGAGTCGTCGATCTCTTTGACATCGGATTTGAGCTGTTGGAGCTTCGTATGTGATTCTGAGAATCAAATTTTGCGAGATTAAGGCACCGGGAATTTGTGTTTTGTTTCAAAGAAATACGCTCGGAGTAAAGAATTAATTACCGAACAAATGGTCTTGTTGTGTTCGGAGAGATTCCTTAATGTTTTGGGAACACGTATGAAAACTCGCGTCCAACTCGTCCTCGGTCGGCATTGAGTATTTTTTTCTCATTGCTTTTATTTTATCCATTGCTTACACCGAAATGCGAAAAAAAGGTTTTCCGGCGTTTTTTTAGGTTAGAATCGCGATTTTAACAACCGCCTCGGAATTCTGGGGAAAATTAAATAAACGAGGGATTGAACGCGTTTTTAGATGTTCGCTACAACAGTTTAGTGAACATTCGCGAAGAATATTGGTTCGAAAAAAACCAATCGAACGAGTTGAAATCTCCTTAGACAGAAACTTTGTTTCGGAGCAATCAGAATTTTTGAAATTTGACGGTTTCGAACGATGGAATTGTGTACAGCGCTGGCGTCGCTTCGACCGGAAACGTAGATTCTTATTATGACGACCTTCATCAGTTTAGGAAAGCGCGCTAGGGATATACAGGCTCGCGGAGGTTGGCAATCGCCATCGTTCATACCGACTGACGGTAACCGCCGCGGCTCAGATAACCAACAGTGAAAAGTACATGCGTCCGTCGGTTATCTACTGGTCCAGCAAAACACTCGTATTCTATGGCGAGTCTGCGGACTAACGATTTTTTTTAGTGCACACAATGGAACGACCTCTGAGGCATCCACAAGGACAAAAAGTTCGGTATCACTGAATACGAAAATGTAGTTAGATTCTTCGCGATCTTATCTGATTTTTGTATATTATCTCTTCACGGTTCTCAACGCCGATTAGAGAATTGTTCGCAAAAGTGAAACTTGACTGCGTGCCATTATTCGCCGAAGGTCCAACAAAAAGTTCCTCCGGTACGGGAACTATTTCGCAATGTCTAGTTTTTTGTTGTTGTTTTTACACCGCGTCGCGATGTATTTTATCGTGTTGCACACGCACAAGGTTTTGCTCCGTTTGAAGTTTTAACGTGCATAGTAGCGCGTGGTTAGCCCTTTTCACTTCGTGAACAGTTAAAAATAGTGCGTTTGAAATAGTACATTGTTCCCACAAAGGAATACAGTATCGCGAGTTTTTGCCACAACCGCGAGTATTTCTCGGTCGACACCCTTTTTTTTTCTCTTATTCGCGAACGCATGGAAATTCCGTGTTCGTCGCGTTGCTTATGTAGTGGCACGAGATTAGTCAACCAGGAAAAGAGTTATTATTGCGAGACAATGATCGCAACGATTACAGGCAGCTCGTCGTTCCAGGCTCCGGCATGGTATGTAATGATCAAGGTCACTAATTATTATATTCATTACAAGTCATTCGAAATAGACGAATGTGGATAATTTTCGTCCTTTCGCTCGTAAATTCTTTCGAGATAAAATCTTAGACACAAAGTCGAAGTTTTGGCGACGATCCGAACGAAACGTTTGATCGATTTGAAGGTTAAAACTTCATTGTTGACTTCGCTGAACCGAGGACCAGCTGTTGGTGTTTTTTCGGGCGATTATGTTTTTTCCATTGTGTCATTGGTCAAAGAAATCTGGGAGTGGGAAGTGCCGGATGGAGAGGAGGCGAGTGCGGAGGAGTGAAAAGAAAACAAAGAGAAAAAGATTGAAAGAAGAGGGTTATCCTGAGTGCGTGGATAAGGTGTGAGCGTAGGCGCCTCGGTTGGTGTTTTGCTTGCACTTGTTCGTCCTGCCACTAAAATATTCATTGTCTTGGAAAATGGGTGTTTGTTAGACTCGTTGATGTTGAATGGGAGAGCTCTGCGGGCTTTCTCGACAAAAACACTGGCGATCGTCCTCTCCGCATGCCGCCCTTTGCCCTGCCCCTTCCATAACGTTTATGAAGCCTCTCCATCCACGTATCCTATCTGTGTATCGTTTATATACATTTTCGAGAGTTTGAATACGAGAGCTTTGGGAGCGGCGAGTGTTAGACGTTAAAAGTAACGTTCACCTACAGAAAGGCCCCCTGGAGCACTGTCACGTGGCCTTCCGTGTGAGCTGCCCCATTATATCCCAAGGCACGATTCTCGTGGCCAGGCCACCAGTTCTCTCTGTTCTTTCTCTCGTACATCCTCAACACTTTCACTCGAAGTTTTCCCCCTTCCACCTCTTTTAGGCTTCGCGACTGTGTAGCCCTCTATAGAGACGCAGTGAGAACTAACGTTGGGGCGTTCGAAGCGTCGAGAGTTGTACAAACTTTGTGAAATTCAATATCTATTTCCTTTTCTTTTCGTTCTTCCTTTTGCCACGTTATTTTTTGTTGTTTTTTATTGGAAAACTGGTGCTTGAATTTTATCGATACTTTACTCCAATCACTCGCGGATACGTTTGGACGTGATACATCGCTTTTTCCTGTCTATTCGGGCAGCTTTAACAAGAGCCAATTGCCATTGAGAAATTCGTCGAGAAATTTGGCAAAATTCATTCATGGTGTTTTTTCTTTTACTTATCCAATTTTTCTTGCTAAATATATAAATTTCATAAATAACAACTAAATAATTGAAATAAATAAAATAAAATAAATAAATAAATATAAGATATCTGTTTATTGTTTTTTAATATTAAAAAATGAAAATGGCGATTGTATCGATGTTTGTAACCTCAAAACATTCTCGAAAATATTAAAATTCGTGGAATGAGAAGTCGTTGGTGTTCTTTGTGTTTGAAAAAGGATGGAGAATCGAGGCGCTTTGGTGTCGAGCGGTCGATTCAGCTGACAGACGCTTTGACGCCAAAACGACGCTTTCCCAACGCCTGACATCTTTCTCCTTTTTGTTTCCCCCTCGCTCTCTTTCCATGTCGCATCGCGATGTAACAATTTTTTAAGCTGTGCAAAAAAAAAAAAAAAAGTACCTTTCGCCTCGTTAGCACGCTCTTTTATTCCGTTTCAGTGTCGTTCACCGTGAAACACGTCAAACCTCGGGATTTGCAATCGTGTCTCGCGGCAAGTATGAGCGATGAGCGGATACGAGGGGCGGATTTTCGAGGGTTGTGACGACGAATCCACGTAAACATAGACTGCGGCTAAATTATGAAATTCTTTTTTCTTCTTGCGTCTTTGAAACATTTCTACTTGCTCCTTATCGTCGCTGCCACAATTTATTGAATTTTAACCCTTCGAGTACACACTGGGTCATGTTGACCCTTCGAGTACAGACTGGGTCAAAATGACCCCAGAAATTTTGTTCCGTCAATTGTGTGCTAGAATGTCAATGGAACTTTTGGGCTATGAAATTTTAATCCGCCGAGTACACACTGGGTCATTTTGACCCCAAAGATTTTTTGTCACCGATTGTTGGGTATTTAATGGCGGCGAACACTTTGGCATTCC
Source organism: Campopleginae sp. 14b (assembly GCA_030522525.1). Lineage (NCBI taxonomy): Eukaryota > Metazoa > Arthropoda > Insecta > Hymenoptera > Ichneumonidae > Campopleginae sp. 14b. The sequence goes on from JAPYYS010001010.1 coordinate 50,494, forward strand.
TCGCAAATGCTAGAATGTGGATGGAACTTTAGGGCTATTGAATTTTAACCCCTCGAGTACACACTGGGTCATTTTGACCCTGACAATTTTCTGTCACCGATTGTTGGGCATTTAATGGCAGCGAATATAAATTTGAAAAAAAAAAAACGAAGAATTCACTTCGAAAAGCACTTTGGGTCAGATTGACCCAAGATCCACTTCAAGGAGTCGTGGACTCGAGGGGTGAGATAAAACTTTCCAATAATCGATGTTTTCTCAATAAACATCGAGGGAATCCGAGAAATCCACTCAATTAGTCGCAAAAGTTTTAATTTGCGAGGATCGGAAAAAATATTGATCGATCTCTTACGTTAATAAATAAAATCGTAAGCAGCCACAGCACGCCCCCCCCCCCCCCCCCCCCCCCTCTCCCTCGAAAATGTCGACGCGGCTGTAAATTGAGTAAAAATTTGGAATATATCGCGCGCAAACGTGCGCCTGTAAACTTTTATCTGACCAATTTTGTATCGGAGGAGAGGAATATAGAGGAATAGAGAAATGGGTTGTTAAAGCTTGCTTGTTGAAGCGGGGCCTGGTGATTTCGAGGGGGATGTATACGAAATTGACTATCGTACGGGTAATGGTCCCGATAACTGATGTGCCGTATAACCAGGCGTCGCCAATGGCGAATATCCCTTGGTCGTTGCTGATGCTCATACACGTCCCTCGCAGGTGCAAATTTCCGAAAGAGCGCAACCGTGTTTATGGTTAATATTTGAATATTCGAACCGCCCCTCGGTACTTCAAGCGCTTCCATGAGCGCCTCTCGATGAGCCTCGTCAATATTATCTAATGGTCACAATTGAATCGGCCACGGCTGATTAACAAAGTTGTATTCGCCGACCCTCAATTATAAATTCTCCTTTTTACTTTCTCTTACGGACAAAATGAAATTTTTCGTAATTTGTATTTGTGTTACGATTTAGATTTGTTTTTTTGGGTTTGTTTGAGTTTGTTTGGGTTTGTTTGAGTTTGTTTGAGTTTGTTTGGGTTTATTTGCGTTTGTTTGGATTCGTTTGGGTTTGTTTGCGTTCGTTTGGGTTTGGGTTATTGTTAAATGTCGTAATTCCATACAAATGAAATGTCACAAAAAAGAATCCAAATTATTTACCTTTCCGGAATCGTTCCATTTCAGTTTTGGCTTTATCCTCGTTCTTTACCACGTTTTAACGTCACGAAAAAGACCATGAGTTTTTGTACATCTTTGGGGATAAAAGATTTGAGAATAAATGAAAAAAACAAAGAGTAGGCAACAATAAGGCTGCCTATTCGTTGAGTAAATCTACTCGGAGTAATGCCCGACGTTGCTTCATCCAAATGGAATAATCAGTGACACGAGTCAGCGGTGAGATAGAGATGAGGAGGCAGGCCTGCTGAATAAGTGTAGAATACGTTGGGTACACACACGACCTGTGTTTCCCTCGCTTGGCGTCACAACCTCCACGACCAACTCTGGGGAAGGGCTTCCCTCAAACCCCCATTCCAAAGGGTCGCTCTAGAGGGCTTCAGACCTTCTCGTCCCTTGCTCTGCTCCCCCGGCTCTGCTCCTCCGCCTCCCGTTGTGGCTTCTGCAGTTGCGGTGATGAATAATCACCGAGGCACCGGTGCTAAGTTGCAAGGTTAACAATCGTCAGGCTGGAGATGCGGAGAGAAAGAGCGAAGCCTCGTGGCATTATCGCACGAATTCGTGCCTCAGAACACATCATTTTTAATTTTTATGGATTGCCGCGGAAAATAGTTGCAAAAAAATCAAGAAATTTATTCTTCTTTTTTCTATAAAATGGCAACAATTTATCATCGTGATGCAACCTCCTTAATAAATAATCGAAATTATGATGAAATAATATTATATATGAAAGGACGTCGATAACCAATTGTACTAAATATTTACGGAATCCAGTAGCGAGGACACGAACCTGTCATCCATTATATGACGTCCAAGCGGCAATGTTTTCCAACGCGAACACGGAGCATCATCGCAAAATATATTTGTGTCTGTCGCTCGGTTGAGTGACATCAGGCTTGCGGGTAAAATCCAGAGAGAGAGAGAGAGAGAGAGAGAGAGAGAGGGGGTCGGTTCGTAAGAGAAAGAGTGCTATAGAAAAGCGAGGCTGGGTGTGACCTGAATCCCCATGAGAGCTCACAGGAACGAACATTCCTCTCGAGGATTACGTCTGTATTTATTGATATCTATATGTGGAGTGTATGTGTGTCGGGGATTCCTAGTTGCAGAAATGAATACGAGAGAAAAGGACGAGTCGTGAGACTCTCGAGGTGCGTCTCTGTCTCAATGAAGCGACGCGCGTTCGTGTCTCTCGCTCGCCAGAAAATAATCGAATCGTCAAATTTTCGATTGATCGATATACCCAATTCGGTAATCCAGAACGCGCTGTCTTTTTTTTCTCCCTTTTCCTCAGACTCGGAGTCCTCGAGAACACTGAAGAAGAATTCTTATGATTTTGAAAATTAGCAACGATAAATATCCATTTTTATTAAACAATTCAATCAATAAAAATATTCCCTCCGAAAGTGGAATCCTCGCTACGTATGGGTTCGCGTTTAGAGGTTGAACGCGACGGAAAGAGAGACTCTGGGATCGAGGAACAGCCAGCAAGAATTTAGTCTCTCGCTTGCTGCTTCGTACTTGCTTGTATATGGCGGGAGACTAGAGAAAAGGAAACGAGTGCAGAGAGTGGAGTGAGAGATTCGTGGGAGCAAGGCTTTCCGCTCTCATCGCAAGGAAACATTGCTCCTCGTTGAGGCGGTCCTTGTCGAGTCTTGTCCTCGTACTCGTCGACTCGGTGTCGTTGTCGATGAGCCATGCACCCAAAACCCAACGTGGAACGACCAACGATCATCCTGTCTGCGATAATGAAACTCGTGCTACGGCAAACCAGTCGAGACTCTCTTTTCCCTTCTCTTTCTCTCAAGCTTTCTCCTCCCTATGCCCAACTTTTTTTCCCATTCTTATACGCCAAATTAAACTCTACGAGCCAACAACAAAACCGAGCAGTATCCCAACTCTTTCTAAGAATTCAATCCCAATTTGTAGAGCTCTGGCAATTCTTCGCCTGGCTCGATCGAGCCGTCCATATCGTCGTGTATTTTCTATTAAATAATAATTTTAATAATCAACCGTCTTGAGGAGGGTGGCTACGATCTTAGAAAACGTCGTGAAAAATATTATCACCAAATTTTATTACATTTTTTCATTATTTCATTCATTATTATTAATAATTAATTATTCATAATTAAATAATTATCAAATAATACAATAGAAAAGCTGTCGCGAAAAATATCATCACCAAAATTTATTGAATTTTTTTATTATTTCATATTTATTATTATTAATAAACTTACGTTTGTTGTTCCACTTTTCGCGTGGTGATCCCATCGCAAACACGAGCAGCCGCTGCGAGTGTAACTCGCGGGGGGGGGGCAAGCAGCAAAAATAAAGATAAAAATGGCGGATTTGCTTTTTTTCATTTCCGGATAATCGATGTCCATTATCGGAGTTATGTGTGCATGTCCTAGGGCTAGCCACACTCTGGCTATATAGGCTATCCCCTATGTATGGATAACCGAATGCATTATGTACGAATAAATGGGGCATATCGTTCGACGTATAACCTGAACGTTTATGTTCATATACATCGATGTGTACAGGCCGATTAAAAAGTCATGCTAGAGCCGAGTCCACATGGCTCGTTAGATTCTGTGACTCGGGGTGTATTTTTCTCTGGAGACCTTCGGTCTAAGACGCTTCGTCGATACTCGATCCTGAGACTGGAAGATTTGTCTCTTGAGGATGGCTCGGCATGATGCTGAAGTTTGCAACGTCGGAATGCGACGAAAAATATTTTTCGATATTTTTTATGAATAATTTTTGAAATTTTTCAAATAATCCAAATTTTTCGAGCCGATTTTTTTGTCTGAAACGAAAATCCGATCGTTTCGTAATGGCAATTTAATTCTCAATATAAATAATGAATTTTGCCAGAGAAAAAAAAGAATTTTGTTGCATTTCAACGATGCAAACTTCAAGGTCATTCGTTCGGTGTCTATATATTTTTCTCGAGGCAGGTCCACCGCGATCTTTTGGTACGATCTGTATTTACGTGTGTGTGTGTGTGTGTTGTAGGTAACGTCGAGCTGGTGGGCAGATCGGAGGAGTAGGCTGTGGATAGAATCGCATAAAAAACGTAGTCTCTCGAATATCCAATCAAGTGTCCGGCTAGCGTGGTGGAATGGGTATACGAGCAGCAGGCGGAACCTAACGGACAGTGTTTTTCCTCCGCAATGCTTGTGTCTATATCCACTAAATGGAGCTTTCTGTCGTTTCTCTCGTTTCTGTTGCTGTGTTCTGCTCGTCCTGGCTCTCTGTGGTGTGTGGCTTTGCGGAGCGGGTTATTGAACAGTATCACTGTGGGTCTTCTGAAAAACTGAGTTTTGGAATAAAGATTGAACGTCAGATGTGCGGAGAGACTGATACAAGGGAGACAAGACCCGAGAGGTCTCGTCGCAACGCTTATTTCTTATCCAATCATAAAATAACGAAACCAATTTCGTGCCCGAAAAGACAAATCGGTAAAAAAAAAAAACAAAATTTCATTAAAAAATAAAAATAAAAATTAAAACAATTGAAATAAAAATTAAAATTGAAAAATAAAAACTAAAATTAAACAAATTGTAATTAAAATCGAAAAAAAATCGTAATTGAAAAGAAAAAATTAAAATAAAAAAAATGTTACTTTTAAGAATTTTTATTCTGAAGGTTAGCTTCTGTATACGAATGACCTTGGCACGGCCCCGGAGCCTCGATATTTCCCGAGCGATTATCCATTTTTTCCAAGTCGTAGAATTTTTCTTCCTCTCGAGAGGATGAAAAAAAGGAAAGAGAGCCAAGAAGAAGCTGCACACACCGAGCAGGTCTCCACGCCCGAGTACCGGAGGAAAACTCGAAATCCTGCTCTGAAGAAGTAATTTCCGCCCTTTCTTCCTTTTCCTCTATATCTATGCATGCACATGCGTTTCGACACTTTTCCCCGCGCTCGCCCGCGTGTGTGTGTGTGTGTGTGTGTGTGTCTGTCGTTTGTGTGACCTCTTTGCCTTTTCTATCATTGTGGCCGTTGAGATGTGAAAAAAAAAGGGAGAGAATGAGTCAAAGTTTATCTCAAAGTGGCACAAAGCGCGAGGAGCCCGAAAGCTTCGTCGTTTATTTCATATAACTCTCTCTCCCCCCCCCCCCCCCCCCCCCCCCCCCCCCCCCCCCCCCCCCCCCCCCCCCCCCCCCCCCCCCCCCCCCCCCCCCCCCCCCCCCCCCCCCCTTCCTCCTCGCCCCCCCTTTTATTCTTTCGTGCCTTCGTCTGTTTACGTCGATCTCGCGATTTCCACGGAAAAGCTGGGGCAAACGTCACATCCCTACTTGGCCCTTGGAATAATAAATTAATCAACTCACCCCCACCCCACCCCTTCCCACCCCCAGGACATTGATGTTAACATTTTTTCAATGATAAAGAGTGAAAATTTATCTAAAAATGGTACCTGCTCGGGGATTCGTTTTTTTGACAAACGCCTTGGGTCAGATTGACCCGAGATGCACTTTTACCCACCTCGGGTGATCAATTTTCATTTTTTTTGTCACTAAAAATCTCAATAAACATTCTCAATCATTAATATTAACATTTTTATCATAAATGAGTCGTAATTTTTGGAAAAAGCTTCCTCGCGACTATGGCCACTTTAATTTTTTTCTTCCCCATTTCGTGTTTCTTCCCCGTTATCGTTTAAATTTTCATCAGCCACATAAACAAATGCAGAATCCTCTTAATGAAGCTGGAAAAATGGCTTTTTCTTTATCGACCCGTTAAGTGTTAAGAAAATGAGTGCTGAGCCTGGAGGACGGCGATCTTGTGTTGTGAAAGGTTCTCGAGTCTGTTGACGCAGCCGGTCTTCGGCTCTCTATTTGTTTATCGACACAGAGAGATGGGTATTCCGCGTTTTCAAGCTGCGCCGAAGGGTACAGGGTGTCCCATTATGCTCTATGAGGCAACAGCACAGCCGGGCTACTGGCTCGAAATCGAACGAGACCAACGAGCCCAGGATCGAAGAGAGAACAAGTTGAAATCGAATGGTCCTGATAACAGGTGGCCATTAGTGATAACAACTTCGGGCTATACGACAAACCAGAGACAAAGATAAAACTGTCTCGCTGCTGCTTTTCCTTTTCCTCTCTTTCGAACACTCGAGTATTCTCTCACACCAAACCTGCTGCTCCCCATTCACCTCCATTCTCTTATTCTCCCTCCTTCCTTCCTTCTTCTCACTAAATCGTCCAACGATCTGTTCGCGACAGCATCCAGAGACACTGCATGTCGCTCTGTTGCTCGTGTTTATATTCACCGACCAGCACACACTTCTCGTACCAAATAAACTTCTCTACGCTCGTTCTCTCCCATCCATTCGTATCCTCCGCGTTATATCAACCGAGTATTCTCATGCAGTCGAAAAATATTGCCAATTTTTTTAGCGACGCTTCCCAATACCTCAAATTCTCTACAAAAAGCAATCTGCTCTCTTACCATTTTTCAACTATCTCTTTTGTCTCACAGCTTCCCTGTATCTCATTCATCGAGCTCCTTCACTCCCGACTTCTCCCGACCTCATCATTATAAACTTTTATTCTATTCCAATTGAAACTTGCCGGATAATCAGACTCTAAACTTTTTTACGTCTCGACGCTCTCCGAACAGATATTTCTCCATTATTTATTCTCTCTCTTTCGTCAACGAAGAGCCTGCGATTATTTTATTCTTACGCCTTCCCATAGCAAATTTTCGCGGAGAAACATTTATTTTTTTCCGAAATTTCGAATCGCTGCTCGGATCTCGAAATTTCGTATTTTTTTGCTCGTGAATGCAGATCCGGCGATAATTTTATTCCCACGCGTTTCGAACGCATATTTTGCGGAGATAAATTTATTTTCTCGAAAATTTCGAAGCCCTGGGCAGATCTGATTTTTTTTTCTTTCTTTTTTACAATCCCGGAATTGTGTGTGTGTTTTTTTTTTTAATTCTCGACCCTTCCGAGGGAAGGGATGAATCGGTAAGAAGAGCGGAGACAGCCGCGTCGATCTCGGCGACTAAAAATGAGCCCGGGGCTTTCTGACATGCTGTATTTATTTATATCCGTGAAATGTTGAGGAAGAAAGTTGGGGGGACGTGGAAAAACTGGTAAAGTAAGCCTAAGTGTTCCTCCGGGAGGGTTGGAAAGTCTAGGCGGGTGCGGGATTCTTTTTTCCCCTGTTCCCGTCGTCGTATAATCCAACTCGTCGACGAGTTTACCTTCACTGCCCCAACGGGACTCTTTTTCTCTTCTCATTCTTTATTTTCCTTCCCCCTATTTCCGCAGGCCCTTAAGGAGGATGGATCGCGAAATCAAAATGATGAGAATTTTATTTCAATTGGTTACAACATTCTTTGGCATCGATTATACAAAGAGACATTTTTTCCTCATTTTTCACCACGTGGGTATCGAATTATTGAAATTTTAGTCCAAGTTCTCATGCACGGGATGTATACCTGTATATATGGAAACTCTATGCTTATACACGTGAACTTCTCGTCTTCAATAACTCGAGTACTGTGTGGTAAAAAAATTTGAAAAAAATTCTATCGTCGTATAATATTATTAAAGAATTTATTTCTTTCTAAATAATTTATCGAATTCTCATATTTTTTTCAAACTTTGTATGTTTTTAATGAGGGGTAGCATGTCAAAATTTTACAATCGTGATCTAACCTCCTCTTATTTTGTATTGAATTACTTTTATGAAGCTTCGCCAATTATTTGGCCATTTATTTCCAATTTTTTTCCATCATATGTGTGTCCTTATTATCGGCGGAGCGTTGGTATTTTCCTGAAATGATAATCACGTATTCCCGAGGATTGAAATATATTTAGTCGATTTAATGAAGCCTTCAATTTTCCACCTGCACGCATTCGACAAATTGCAATGGACGATATTCCTTTTCGTGCTTTGCATCGTCAATTTGTGTGGCTTCTGTTCGAACTAATTCAATCGCTTCAACCTTTCAACCTGCTGCGCTAACCACGTGATCGCGAGACACAATTTCCCATCCTCAAAAATGTCTCCTCCGACTCTCCTACACCTTCAAGATCCTATAGCAAGTTCGTTTTTGTTTTCTTTTTGCCTTGATTCTCGAAATGCTCACGCGTCAGGGAGTCCCAAAGAAAATGCAATCGTGGCGATGAATTTGCTGCGATCACGGCTCTGCAGAAAAGTGTTTTCATCCACAACAGGCAGGATGCAAGCAGCTGCTGAAAGAAACAGAGAACACTCTTCTATGCTTGCTTCCTCTGCCTCGCCGTTTTGCACAAGACCTACCATTATTCTCGCTATACGTTCAACATCGAGTCGAGGTCAATCCAATTAACCTCGGCTGACTGGGCTCGAAACGTCTATTAGTACGAGCGTCATATGTAATTATCATAGAGCAAAGAGCACACCCCTTTCGCGGTGGTGCTCTGAGTGAGCCAAGAAGCTTTTTCATACACACACGTAAATCCTCGACTCTTTTCTCTTGGCCCTCGCGGCCTATTTTCATTTTGCTTCCTCATACAGGAAGCTCTGTGACGGTCCAATATTTTTTTTCTTCCACGTTTCAATGTCAATGTCCTTAAAATCTTCCAACAGCTCGGAAAATTGTATTTAGAAAAAATGCCCGGATGTGTGGGTGAGCATGTTCTGGCACTGTAAAATTCAAACGTTTATAACTCGAGAACGGTTCGAGCTACAGGGCTGACGTTTTGCACAGATGTTAATCTACACGGGCTCTTGGTTCGCTGAAAATTTCGTCGGAATTGATAGAAAACTACGAATTCTACGGCGTTTTTAAATTTTCAAAAAAAACTCGAAATCGCTCTAACTTTCGCAAATTTCAAGATTTATTATTCATTTTTTTTTTATGTATATAGGATCATGATAGGAAGGTTGGTATTGAATTTGGAGAATATCGGTCGAACGGTTTGAATTTTATGATTTTTTGAATTTTACGAAAATGTGAGATTTTTGAAAAATTGTCCAACCCCATTAATTTCTCCAAATTTTTTGCTCTATCCAAGAATTAATCGATCTCATCGGGTCAAGAATTTCCTCGTCGTTCATCCCATGTGTGTTCCCATGAGCAGCGAATCATTTGGCTAAATATCTCTCGTCAAAGTTTCGTACCTTTTTCAAATATTCTCACGATGTCTCTTCGACTTTCGTATTTAACTGGGAATAGCTTTGCAGAGCTCATTATCAACTGGCCAAGCATAAAATAGTTGTGCAACATTCCTCATCCACTTGTAAGGAGCAATTGGAATTTTTCAGGTATGGCAATTTCTGACTCGAACAATCCACCTGAACGGAATTTCGAGCGAGGAAAAGCCTTCCTTATCATTCTTCTCCGCCCTCTTCTTCCCTCTGCTCGTTCTCTCTTTCCCTTAGTCTTTGCGTATTGCATCGAGAACATGCCAGCAACTTTCTATTGAGAGAGATCTTCGTTGTCAAATAATTCCCCAGTCGAGCAATTACAATTAATTGCAATATGTGTTGACCGCGTGTCCTTTACGAGGAGATTTTTTTCCAAGGGAATCCTCTTAGCCATTTGAACTGGAGGATTTTTAAGGTCCAAGTTAAATTGGACAAAAGTATTTGCTTTTTTCGACTGAAATTCGACGTCAAAAGACTTTGATTTGTTGCTCCAAATATGGTCGCGCTAAATTTTATTCTTGGCAAACTGTTCACTTTATTTATTCGGCTTTTTTCTCCTTCGAGCTCACACGCCGTTTCATATTAATGTGATGTAGTCCCGAGAGATGGTGCTGGTGGCTTTTCTAAATGCCATAGCTTTACCTACCACGAGAATATAACAAGAAGGTTTTCCCTCGCCGAAGTTGAACCTTCCGCAAAGTTTCGTGCTAAACGAATGGCCCAGACCCGCTGCTCCTAGTTCGAGCCAGCTTTGAGCTTTCCCCGGCTTTTCGACTTTACTCACTCCTTCCCCCCTTCCCCCCTCCCTCCCTCCCTCCCTCCCTCTCTCTCTCTCTCTTCTTAATGTGCTTTTCTCGCTTCCCTATGCGTCCACAGTCCGTTATATATACATACCTAATACAGACTGTTAATAACAATTAAACCACGTTGCGCACTTTGCCTCCTTTTCTCTCTCTCTCTCTCTTCCTTTTTCCAGGATGCCCATTTACTTTGATTTTCTCGACTCCGTCACCTTGGCAACTCGCGCAAAGCTTAATAACCTTGTTAATTACAAATTTACTTAGGTCTCTCAGTCTCGTATTCAAATTTCCATATATACATGAGCACTGGGAGAAAACGCGTGTAAACACATCCAATCCATATTTAATGTTAATAATTCATTATTTAATAGACCCTCGTTAACGTCAATTAAGCTTCGACCATAAACTCTCATCGAGTTATCGCGCGTTTCATCAAAATTTCAAAATATTTCACTTGTTTTTCTTTTTTTTTCCTTTATTATTCATTTGTTCAACATATTTTGAAATTGCGAGATTGACGGATTGGGCCGGAGACACCACACTGGTGCAAATTTGCACCGACGAATATTTCAAGAGTAACAGGGTTTCAAAATTCCTTTCTTCAATTTGGCCATTTTTTGGTGATAAAATATCATTTTTCAATTTTCAAAATCATTGCCATCGATTACTCGGGATATTTTACCCCTAAAAAGTATGGTTTTGAGATTAATTTCATGCATTCGTCGAAGAGATACTGAGTCTTGAAAAGTCGAGGTGCAAATTTGGCCCTACGAAAAATTTCAAGCATTAAAGGTTTTGAAAATTCGTTCCTTCAATTTGGCTAGTTTTCGGCAATAAAATTTCATTTTTTAATTTTCAAAATAAATGCAATCGATTACTCGGGATATTCTACCCCCAAAAAGTATGGTTCCAAGATTGATTTCATGCATTTGTCGAAGAAATACGAAGTTTTGAAAAATCCAAGTGCAAATTTGCACCAGAGTGTGATGAGTGCGTTACCTCGAAGGGAGTGTCGTGTCTACGGCTTAAGTTTGCTTACGGGCCGAGATTTAATGACATTGCTTGCTCAAGTCGATTGGGACGAAACGCCGAAAAATTCATTGCCCAGTACACAACGACGATATGCAATTTTCGAGATTTATCATGATCGCTATAGTGTAGAAATATACGGTTATTAATGAATCGGAGAATGGGCTCTAAATAGCTGCGGGTTCGTTAAGCCACTCCCGGTTTAATCTCCGGCCTTACGAGCCCACTTGGAAACTTCATTCTCGCTTTCTAACAGCCACCAAGTCGCCAAAGACTCGAGTTTCTCAGACTCTCGGAAAATCTAGTGGTTAACAGTGCCACGAATATATATATATATATATGTATATATGTATAGCCATAGGGAATGATGAAAAGTTTATTGCTTGCCCACGGCTATTTATGTGTATGAAGTAAAATTTACTGATACAGCGACTAATTTTCTGGACAAAACTTGCTCCTGGAGGAAAAAACATTAAAAATAATATTTCTACTCATCGCGCATCGTTTTCATACATTTTGCTTCCCCATGGAGGAAGCTATGTCACGGTGAAATCTTTTTTTTCCATTTTTCAATGTGCTTGAAATGTTCCAAAACGTCGTCATTTTGGAAATTTTCAAAAAAACTTTTGTAATCGCTCTAATTTTCCCAAATTTCAAGATTTTTTATTAATTTATTTTTTTATGAATAGAGTATCACGATAGGAAGGTTGCTATTGAATTTGGAGAATATCGCTCGAACGGTTTGAATTTTATGATTTTTTGAATTTTCAAAAAATGTGACATTTTAAAAAAATCGTCCAACCGGATTAATTACCGAAAATTTTGTTAAATATTATCCATGAGTTTGTACTTCCTCTTTACTTTCTAGAAAACTTGTCAAAATTGCGTAATTTTAATGTAAAAAGAAAAAAAACTGCCAATTTCAATTTCCAATTTTTTTTCTTTTTTTTTTTAAGCTTTTTACGGAACGCCCACACACTTTTAGAATTCTGTGGATTTTAATGTGGAGAATATTATTGCGTCAATAAGAATTTTCTTCCATTTTGGCACAACTTGCTCGGGGACGAGATTATTTCCTATGAGATTCACTTGTGGCGCCTTTCGCAGTCAAGAAATAGCTCGGGAGAGAGAGAGAGACCGAGAGTGGGGAGAAAATGTAGCAGAGGTCCTGGTCCTGCTGTGAGAGGAAAACTTTTCCTTGAGTCGATTATCCCCTCTCTCTCTCTCTCTCTCTCTCTCTCTCTCTCTCTCTTTCCCTCTCTCCTCGTCCTTCTGCCTCGGATTCCTTGCTCTCTTTCTTACACATACTTTGGGGAAAACCCGCCTCGTTTCTACTTTCCTTAAGGAGTCAACAGGTCTATGTACCCGCGCGCACAGCATCCAATGAAAACGGATACTTGTAAACAGTACCACACAGGTTAGGTGAAAACGTGTGTGGAAAATAATCGTGTGCCCAGCAAAAGGGGGGCCCACCCAGGCTATGAAAAATAAAATGGAAAATAAAAAATTTGGCAAAATTGAAACTTAAAAATGTGCAAAAAAAATGTATTTTTTGTTGTTGTTATTCTGGGAAAAAAAATTTGGCAAATTGAAAAAGTAAAATTCTCCCGAGGGCAGATCGGCACAAAATAAATTGGCTCGAAAAATTCGGGATCATTTAAAAGTTTAAACAAATCATGAATAACAAAAAAATCATTTTTTCAATTATTTTATTTATTATTTTCATTTTCTTATTACTATCCATTATTATTTATTCATTTTTTATTAATTTATTATTGATTCATCATTTATTCATTATTTATTATTTATTTTTATTTTTTTAATTATTATTATTTATGCAACGTCGCGAACGTCAGCATGATAAAATAAAATCGCGTGGATGAGCGTCCCTGCTTTACAAATCAACGCTTTGAATTTTCGAGTTTTTATTTTTTTTTGAAATATTCCCGGTCAATAATCGAACCGGCATGCACGTAATCCTGCATCTTTGTTTTTCCATATCGCATCTCTCAACTGATCCGCCCTCATGTATTGTGATTCGTTGATCACTGGGGGGACGATATTCACTTTTTTCTCTTTCTCTGCATTAATATTCCCTCGGTCGCTGTTTCGCGTGTCTCTGGGGATGTTTCTTTTTTTAGATATTCCTTTTCTTCCGTTGCACACAATCGGTATACAGAATTTTCTCTGATGTAGAGTTGCAGCTCTGCCCCCCCCCCCCCCCCCCCCCCCCCCCCCCCGCGCCCCCACCCCCCCCCCCCCCCCCCTCTCCTCACCCAATTGTACAAGTCGTTATGCTTGCCGGGCGACGAGAAATCTTTTCTCTCGTTTTGTCTTCCGATCGGGCGATGACTTTGTGCGCGAATACCAACGCGGAAAGGATGGCCGAGTCTCTTGTGAATTTTTCTGCAAAAATCGATGATCGAGAATGCGCAAGATAGAGAGAGAGAGAAAAATGACAGAGAGACAAAACGTCGCGTCTCGACGTCGAACCCTCAAACCTTCTCCTTCTCCTTTCTCGAGGTGAAATTAATTTGCATCCACTTAACGGCGACTCCACGAACGATTATCGAATCCCAACATATACAACTCTCCATCTGTCTCTCTCTCTCTCTCAGTTTAGATTTTCTTTGTGTTTTCTTTGAGTTTGCATGGAGCGCGTGGCAAAGTATAAACTTTTATATTTTCCTACTCGCATCGCGTTTTCTCCCTTTTTTTTTTTCTCCTCTTCGCCGAAATTGATCAAATCTTTCCAATTGTTTTACCATTCAGTGGCTTCATCGCATCGAAATCGCGTTAATTGCGTCGGCGGATTTATAAATTTTATTTTCTTTTTCAATTTCGAAATTTTTAAATAAAATTGTAATTCTGAAAATGAAAAGAAAGTTATTTTGAAAAATAATTGAATATGAAAATTTCCAATAAAATTGAAAAAAAAAAGAAAAATTTAAATAACATTTTTTTTCGTTTTAAAAATAAAAATGTTATGAAAAATGTTTGAAATTAAAAAAAAAAAATAAAATCAATCGAATAGTGAATTAAATTAAAATTCAATTAAAATAATTATAAAATAGAATTTTTTTTAATAAATAATAAAGAAATTATAAATACCGAGTTATTTAATGGGAATTGCGGAATTTAGAAGAAGAAAGAGTGAGAGAGGAGAATAAAGAATAAAGAGCGAAGGTTTCGTCGCCGTGTGCTGTGACGCGCGAGCGCTTCACCCCTTGACACCCTTTTTTTCGCTCTCTCGGTGGGAGCAAGAGATTCGCCGCGGCGGAGGAGCGAGCGAGCGAATGTAAGAGAAAAGGCGAGAGAGCTGCCGCGAAGCTGCGTTGCTTGCTTGTACGCGGAGAGACGCGCGGAATATACAAGAATTATGGTGGGGGAGGACAAGGGAGAGGCTTGAGGGAGGTGCAAAAAGACTGGAAGAGAGCGAAAAGGGCCGCTGCTATGTACGCGCTTCGGCAATGCTATGTGACGTGCGTCAGCTACTGCGGGGCGCGGGGGGAATTTCGACACAAACGAAAAAGAGAAGGAACAAGCTCGAAGGCTAAGGGACACGATCGAGAGAGAGAGAGAGAGAGAGAGAGAGAGAGAGAGAGAGAGAGAGAGAAAAATGCAGGAAATAGGGGGATGAAAGGGGTTAAGGGAATATGAGATGGATGGAGGAGAAAATCCACCCCCGTTTCGTTCACTTTATCGCCAGCGGTGGGGGCAGGAATTTCGCGCGTGCTCGGCTCCACTCTCCACCAACAGGATGCTGAGGGATCCTCTGGACCGCTTCCTCTCTTAGGTGTTAGTTCTCCGCGCAATTCCCACGGAGCAGGTGTCACACGAGACCCAAAGACCGAAAGAGAGAAAGGGAGAAAGATAAAGACAGAACAGACCGGAGAGATAAACGTACGAGGAGCTTGAGAACAAAAAAACAAAAATAAAAACGAAAGATTAAAGTTGACAGACACTTTGAGAGTTTTGTGCTGAATCTCTCTCACCGCGAGAAATGCGTTTACGAGTGCCACACATTAACGCACATTTATGCTTTAATCCGAATCAACGAGTGTCTTGATTTTTTTTTTCCTTTTACTCGATAACAAAAGAAAATATTTATGCTTTTAGTTTTTTATTCTCTCCTCCATGATTTTTCGAACATATTGTGATTTTTTTATTCCTTTCGCTTTTTATTATTCCGGATAAGTTCGACGCCATGGTTTTACCTCGTTATTGTTGTTCCTGAAGTTGTTAATTCACATCGATCATCATTACCAGCATCTCGTGCATTACGTTACCCATCGATCATTATACGAGCCAAACACTAACACTTGCAATTCAAATATTCAACGTACGAGGACAGACTTTGGCTGCACGTGACCAACACATCGCCGATCGACCGTGAACATGCGATTCGGAATATTCAGACTCCACAATCATGTATGTAAATGATCGAGTGAATTATTCATCAGATTCCATATTTTAGGAATTTTTCATTACGACCATTTTTTATTCACAATTTTCTTTCACTTCGATATTTTTACCGAATTTTCCGTCGCGCTTATCTATTTTTTTATGATTTTTTCAATATTAACAACCAGACACCACACTCCCTTTGAGGCATTTCTTCGACAAATGCATGAAATCAATCTTGGAACCATACTTTTTAGGGGTAGAATATCCCGAGTAATCGATTGC
>JAPYYS010001011.1:0-29980 GCA_030522525.1 Campopleginae sp. 14b
CAACAACACCTTCGAAAATTATATCGTCGACGAATTATTAATGTTAACAAAATTGAAAATATTCAAAAACAGTTGGGAAACGCGCTCCTTGCTGTGAAAATGTCTTGTAGCGAGCTCGCTTGACTTTGACACTAGCGTAAATGTACTTGTCTCGAGTCGCTACCGCGACTCTTGATTCCTTTCATGTTATCCACATATAATTTCGTGCCTGTACCTTTTCATTTTCAGGCTTTATTAACCCGTCGTATTATCCGTTGATGGCTCTCAACTCAAGTCCAAAAGTAAATTAACTTTTTTAGATATTCCTCTCGATTCCCTCGGAGATGAAATTATCTCTAGGCCTCCGAGCTGTTTTCCCCTGCATATACAACTGTCTCTTACATTAAAGGATTCTAATTCTCAAACAATGTTGTACTCGAAGGTGTCAAACGTTTGTAGAGACTGAATAATTAATCTGCTCTAATGTACACTGTCCAAAGTAACAGAGTTTAATTGTATTTTGCTTATCTTTGCCAAGACTTTCTGAATCTTTTGTAATTTGTTTGTAACCCTGCTTGGAAAAAAGCTTCACGCTCTGGACTGGAATAGAATAATGTCTGCTAAATAAATTGACAGGATTCTTACGTCGGAACTTCCTGTGCGATATTTTCTTCGTGAAAATTCATTTCTCTTGGCTATGGCGCAGAGTTGCTCATGAATTAATTGTGTTTTTACGAAATCCCATTGTCACGTAACTCGGATTAATTAACTATTAGCCAAGTGCATCGCTGCATACACAACGACTTTATCTTTTACGACTCGCTTGGGTATTCCATAGAAATATTGATTATTTCGTTTGTTCGCGCCGCTAACGAGGTTCGTTTCGATTCAACAATTTCTGCTTAGTGTATCTTGAAAACAAGTATTCAGAATATCTCAATTTTTCGAGCAAAATAATTAGAGGAAGAGCCTCGAATTGTGTTTCACAAAAGAGCCAGAAGAATGCTGAAAAATGGGAGTGCGGATTCGCAGCAGTGTGCAGGCGAACGGTCAATATGTAAGAGTTGGATTCTTGCACATGCAACAAGTTGCCATGCACCGTGTCCAGAGTAAATTGGCCTCGATGTATGGAAGAGCGATAACAAGATTGAAAAAGACCATCGATGTATCGTCGATAATGAACTTCGTGGAGGATTAACCGGTTACCCAACCAACTATTGGCGTCACAGGAAACTGCTCGACGTTTATTTGTCAGCAGGTCGCCCAGCCAACAGACCGTCCGGCCGACCCCGTCGCTTTTTGGTGAATAAATTATTATTATTTTATATTTCGGCAGCACTCCTGAATGTTGCGAGGAATAAAGTTCTTGGGTCGAAATTCAAAACACCAAAATTATCGTTTCCGGTCCCCCTTGATTGCATGTCCCGTCTCAAATAATTCCCAAGCCGAACGAGTTAAATTGAATATTGACAAAAATATTTTTTTTGCAATATTATTATTCAGAGCTTTGGAGAATTATTAAAAAATAATGATAAGGTGATAAATAGTGTGAAAAGCGAAAGTCCGTACAAAGGAATCCGGGTTCTCCATGCGTTGCTCATTACGGACAAGAGCTTTTTGCCGTTCCTTCGGAACGAGTTCGAAAATAATGAGCACTAAGCCATCTCGTTGCATGCCGCGTTGCCTTCAGAAGGAGTCGGTAGCGCGAGAACTTTAAAAGTTGATGGGAGCGAGATTGGGCAAGGCAACAGGAAAAAGATGAAAACAGACGAAAAAGAAACGATTCAAAAAGTCTCGGTGTAAAAAAATTTAAATATTGGAGAAAAAAAGATTGAACGTTGACGGGAAATTAGGGGCGTTGCGAGAAGAAAAGAGTGCGAAAAGTTAGGAGCCGTGCGACAGCACGTCGGTTCCATTAAATTCATTCTATTGAAAAAAAAAAAAAAAAAGTCCAATCGCCCTGGACCCGTTGACCAATCGTTCGAGTAAACGAGTCGAGAGTGCCAGAGAGTGCACTACTGCAACGAGGCGCAGATTGATGAGAGGAAAAGTGCGCCGAGTACTCGAGTATGACCACGAGAGTCACAGACCCATATCATCAACAGAGGCGATAAAAATAATGGACGAGATCGAACTTCCCTTTGCTCCGGATGCTGGACAATCGGAATTTTAAATTGAAGATACTTTTTTTTCAGACCGCCAGCTCTCGTGTCTCTATCAACCTTTTTTCCTCTCACTATCTCGATTCTCATGGCCACCGATCGTAATTGCCGATTTATTATTCATGCCTCGTTATGGGAGGTCGTTCTAGACCTTTTTAATCGTTCGTCAGTGAAGTTATAACACCATTCGTTCCCCCCAAGTAGTCAATTTTAGGGATCTTTGCTTTTTTTTTCTCCATCACCCTTTTTGCCTTGATTGGCTTTTAATTTCTCTTGGCTCAAGTATTCCAGGAAAAGAGCAGGCGCAGGCAATATTGTTAAGAAAGTGCTATTTTTTTATTTAAAATTTTTTTTTTTTCAAATTATTCTGTATTATTATTATTATTATTTAGTATTTTAGATTTTGTATGGAAGGACCGACGGCCTCGAAGAAAAAAATGAAAGATCCTTGTCGATGTTTTTTTTTTCTCAAATTGTATTTTGACGGTCAGATGAAATTTGAATAGATGGCCGTTAGGGAAATTGCACGAGGACGAGAGATTCATGCATTTATAGCATTGAATATCTGACGGTACGTATTGTATAGGAAAAAATAAATCGCTTTTTTTTTCTTCCTATAAATCGTCAGGAGTACGAAAGCGTTTATTCGGCCGGCTGCGTTTTTTTTTTTTTTCTTTCTTATTCCATTTTTCTTATCGCTTGCTGGCGACGTCCAACAAAATTAGAAATTATGATGAATCTCCGCAGCCGGAAAGGTCCAAGGCACAGAAACTCGAGACAAGTTAATGGAGTAAAGAAAGAAGGAGAGAGCGCAAGGAAAAAACGGTAGACGGTGTGTCCTGTCAGCACCCTTGTTCACGTCATGAAATGAAACACTCCTGTTACCTTTCGAATCTATACAAATATACAGGATGGGCCAGCAGTCATTCACACACTCGTCGATGGAAAATAAATAAAGCTCGAAATTTATATTGATTTTCCTTCTCGTGGACACATTTTGTCAAAATTTCAAAATGTCTACTCCCCAAGGTGACATTTTGTCGAAATTCGAAAAGAAAAATATCTCCTTCCCAAGGTCACATTGGGTGTCAAAAGTTTATCCTCCTAAAACCTGCCGAAAACGAACGTAACGAAATTCCCTATAAATCAGAAAAATATAAAAAGATAATTTTCAAGAAAATGAAATTCCGAACATTCATCTGCCAATTCCGAGGCTCTCGAGACACTTTGTATATGGAGCAGGTCGCACTGACGGAGCTACAGCGTCGAGATAAATTCATAAGTGTCTATACACAGTACGAAAGCAAACTGAAGCTTCGAGTTACGAAAGGACGAGCAATATATCGAAGTATGGAAACGAAATGCCAGTAGACGCAAACTTTTCTGCATCAAAAGAAGAGATATGTGTCGTGCTTTCGACAATCGAGCCTCTGAGTCAAAGAAGCCGATCGTATTGGGAATTCGTCGAATTTTCAATTCGCTCGAGCTGCTTATCGTTGGCATTTGACAAAATATTAAAAACACCATTTTCCTAAACACTCACGTCCGAGGAGATAAATAATGGATACATCAAAATACATCGAAAAAATTATGAATAATTTTTTTTTTAATCCAATCCCGACGATAATATCGTCTTAATGAATGACTACTTATTTCCGCAATTATGAATAATTCGTACGAAACATATGACGTTATTTATATTCATTTGATTTGCAAAGTGAGTTGCCAAGTACTTTTTCGATGCTGGCTTCTTTCATCATTCACGAAAATCCATTATTCAGTATATAAATTATACTCTTTACCTGGGAAGCTGAATCCGAGGGAAAAAATATTTCTGCTGATGATTTGTTTTATTTACACGAAAATTTACGGGAGCGTATGAATAACTTGTTCCGGAAGGTGGTAAATCGCGTTTAGATAAAGTTTGCTAACGCTAGATTTATATGGAAATTTATGGATCCATTCATACATGAATAATAACCAGAAACATCGATCAGCTTTTGAACGTCAATGTTCTCAGATCGGACGCAACTCGACGAGTCGTTACTAGCGACTATTCAGAGAGTGCACCATTCATGCGATTATTCCTTGTTAGTAAAAATAGTTAGTGAGTCAGTCTGTACGTTCGAGCGTTCAATGCACGTGGAGAAAGTTATATAAAAATTTAGTATCACAACAAATCGTTCCCTCGCGCCATACAGTTCCTTTAAAAAATTTTAGTAAGCAAACAGTCATTTTTATATTATTTCCTTTACGCAGGGAAAAATTCAACCATAAGTCTCGTCTCTCAATTCTTTTATAATATAATGATCCAATTTTTTCGCCCGCGTAAAATATATTTTTGATGACAGTTCATAATTTAAAAAAAAAATGCATGACACTCCCAAGGCAATGATAAACGCGCATTCAGAACTCGAAGAAAATTATTGTCAGAAATTCTGGTAGTTTTTTTTTTCATTTCTTCACTGCAGGCATTATTCTCGAAACTGCGTCGCTTTTTGTTCGATATGTTTTCATGGTATTGACAAAAAGCAATGCTTATGATATTCTTTCGAACAAAACAATTGGTTGATCGGTTAGAAATTAATATTTGTATAGAACGGCCGATATATGTATCTTGGTGGACCGGAAACAGTCCAACTGTCAGACTACTTTGAAACGCAATGGAGAAAGAAGAAGGTAGAAATCGAGTTATCGTTTGGCGAGAGTCCGTAACTGAGAGAGGGTGCATTCATTACATTATGGCAAAAGTACGAACTTACCTGATAAAGACGAGTATGTTCCCTCCGACAGTCTCATGCGATGGTTTCAATCGGACTCGGCGTGCCGTAACTAGAGCACACGAATACATGCACAGATGTGAGAAAAGTTACAAATTGATTGTTTTTTTTTTTATTTTTTTTTTTTTATTACCGATTCCGTAAATTCATTTGTGACAGAGAAACGTTTTCTCGATCGAGTGCGAAATTTCATTGGAATGAAGAATTGAATCTTCTGATAGCTCCAACAAAAAATTACTTTTCATTTTATCTTCCCAATGCATTTCTCATGATTCACAGAAAATTGTGCCGTTCAACAATAATAAATAATCGTAAAATGTTGAAATTAATAAATTTTCTACGTCGGACGTTTCACAACAGTTTGAAAACCTCAATTTTCCAGGCTTAGCTTCCGCAAATATCGAGACTACGAATTACGCGAGATTAGCGAAGGCTTTGCGTCAAAATAGCTGCAAAGCAGACTTTTGTAAATGAAAAACTATTCAGAGGCGACTTATGCTTGTTGGATGATGAATTTATAAAAAAATAACGATATAATCCGTTGGATTCATTGAATAAGTCAAAAGGATAGAGAGCCGGAAGTGAGTAGAGAAAAACGTACAATACTTTCTTCGTAATCGATCGAAAGTCCAGAAAGCCCAGATTTCTCTCTTGCATCTAGTGAATTTCGTAAGTCATTGGAGTTTGGTGATCACTACTTCGTGGCCAGGAAGATTCGTGTGAAGAGAAGCGGAATTAATGACTCTCTGGGATTAGAAATGAGTCGATGGCCGAAATACGATAAAACCACGTAAACAGCCGCAGCGCCACCACCAATACTCATCACTACTGCTGGATAGTGAGCGTAAAATATAATTAAAGTTAGCAGCGAAGGAGTTCAAATAAATCGTTGGATAATTAAAAAAATGCCGCGTAACCACGTGGAATCGTTCGAGTCGGAAAAACAAATAAGTTGGAATGGTAATCTTTAATCCTCCGGATATCGGAGGAGGAAGCAGCTTTTGGTGTACGAGCTACTGCCACAAAATAGTGCGATCAACTGTAATTCATTGGGCTTTGTCAAGGTTCAAGAGGTGCCATCGATTGAGCAGCGCGTATGTCGAGCATTAATCGTAATGCAGCGTTTACATGCTATCAAGATTGAGCCGCGAAGGGTGGTTGAGAGAAGCAGGCAATATGCTCGAAACTCGAGTTATCTTGATTCCTCGAAATAATGTAGGTCAGCGTGATCGGAAAGACCGAATATCGATAGAAAATCCAGCGCGCAATTAATATTGTCAATGACGCAGATAACTGAATTGGAAGTAAGACAATCGTGGGAGACCGGGCGAGCTAGTGTTGATAACATCGAAGCAGATTGAATCGCGCCGTTAAAATACGTGATAGCTATGGCAGGATGAAGCTTCACCCTCGGCTTTATAGTCTCTGCTCATTTTAACGGTTAGGAGGTTTGTAATTTTCGGGTAAATGGCGAGGGAGTTCATTCAAAACTGTCATTACGGTGAAGCTCATTTTTTCGTGTGACGTCGAGCCCTGAATATTATTTCCTATAATCGCAGCGCAAGTTTTTCTATCTTTTGATAAAAAAGTTGTTAAAAAATACGAATCCTTTGAGGAGTATAAATGAGCACGAAAGGTTGCCTGAATCATAAAGACTCGGTCTTGCTTGTCACTGGCTCGAAAATTCGGGCTAACACGACTGCTTATATTTTCAACCCTTTTTACTGCAATCCTGGATTGCTCGGAGAGTCCAGCGTCATCAATCGACGCCAAAAACATCTCGTAGCGAAGATTTAACCGAGGAGTTCGGCTTTGGGAGCCGAACGGTTTCTCATCGCGCGCGGATGACGGCCACGTGCCGTCTGCTGGTTGATTCATTTTACGTCACAGCTGAGAAAGTGTTTTCTCGATAGCTCCTGGTGGTCGGGGAGCTTAGCCAGGGACCAGCTAAATGCAAAAGTTTTTCTACAGTTTCCTTCGGGTTATTCGTGTGCAGTTAGAAGTGCAGGTTGCAGGAAACGTGGTGAACGTATAAAGGAAAAAGCTGTGACGACATCCTTAACATTGGATGGGCGAGAAGTGGATACAATAAAAATGGTAATGACCACGAGTGACAGTGATTGATGAACGGTCAGCGTGTGGCTTCGGTGGTGACCGAATTGAGCAGCTCTGGGCGAGACCCGGCTTGGTGGATCCGCTTGACCATATGTACCCGGCTCGCGTATCAATCGCTAGACAGACGACACTTTTTCTCAGGTTTTGATGCTACTAATCGGCGAAAATTCAATCAAATATAGTCAGTCGAATAGGATGGCCAACAAAGACGGCGAAACGAGGGAAAAGTGGGCAGTTTGAGCGATGGGAATAATATGTCAAAGTTCGCATCGTTGGAGAGCAACGAAAATCTGTTTTTTTTTTTTTTTTTTTTCCTTTTTTTAACAGAGCCCATAATTATTACTCGATTTTTGATCAGGACATTGAAACGATTTTCTGTCGAAACCCCGAAACTCAATTGACACGAAAAATTGCCACATGATTTTCAAAATTCAATAAATAATGAATAGAAAAAACATTTTTCGTTAAATCTCAACGTTGTCGAGTGATGCGAGGGGGGAGGGGGGGTGAGTTCGTAAGCCCGGATAAGCATAAGGAAAACGAAGAAAAAGACAGGATTCCATTTAAGACGAAAAAAAAACTTTGGAATTTCGTGGCTAAATGAATATTTTTTTGGGTTTGTTGAAATCAGATTTTGCTGGGGACGGCAAATGGAACGTGGAATTTGCTGACAGCAACATCGACCCCATCAACATCGATGTCAACATCCAAATGGTTGTTGGATGAAATAGATAACGTAGAAAGCGGAAATGACGAGTTGATCAACAAGGATGAGTACGTGCCTTACGCGGATCGGCCAGAGACTTACATCGTACCGATAGTATTTCTCCTTATTCTGTTGGTCGGTGTCACGGGCAACGGAATCCTCGTATTGACTCTACTTCGTCATTCCAATATGAGAAACGTGCCGAACACTTACGTGCTGTCATTAGCACTGGGCGATTTACTGGTACATTTTGTCACTAAGATAAACACATTTTTCAGGCCAATGAAAATATTTCTTTCAATATTTGAACAGGTCTTTAACGAAATATCGTAAATTTTAATCAAACCTTCTGGAATGCAATCGAAACAAATCAACAGGTAATAATAACCTGCGTTCCATTTACGTCACTACTTTACACCATTGAGTCCTGGCCATGGGGTCTCGCTGTGTGCAAAATATCCGAGTGTGCAAAAGACATTTCGATCGGAGTTTCGGTCTTCACATTAACAGCATTGTCCGCCGAAAGGTTTGTCCTTAGAATTTATATTTTCATAAATAAAAACGACCCAAAATTTAATGATTAAGAAAAAAGAATGCCTACACTCGAAAATCTCATGTAAAAATCACGAAATCAAACTTTTAGAAGAAAATAAATTAGAAAATCGATCAAACTTTTGATATAGAATCGTTTTTATTTCGATCGAGCAGGTACTGCGCTATAGTGAATCCCATAAGACGTCACGTGGCCGGTTTGAGTGCAAAACCATTAACGATACTTACCGCCTCGTTGATTTGGCTCTTCGCGTTCGTTCTCGCAATGCCGGATGCTCTTTTCTCGTACGTTCCCACGATCGATCTCGGTGGAAATCGCACGATTTTAATCTGCAGCCCTTTTCCCGAGGAATTTGGTAATTATAGAGTCAGATAATAAGACACATTGGGTTTCGACACTCAAGACGTTGCTAGCCTCAAAATTATATGCGCAGAATCAAAATCTAATCGAAAATAATTTCGAAAATACGAAGAAAAATAAAGAAATTTTTTTTTAAATCAGAAAATTTTGTTAATAATATGAATTTTTGTACAGGTCAGAATTACAAAAAAGGGATGGTCCTCTTCAAATTTCTTGCTTACTACGCCATCCCACTATGCATTATTGCCGGTTTTTATTTTGGCATGGCACGTCATCTTGAATTATCGACAAGGAACATGCCCGGCGAGGTACCCGGTGCTGCAGCGCATCGTGGCGAGCAAATACGAGCAAGAAAAAAGGTTAGTTAGCGGCTGTTTCAATAATGCCTTATATTTCGATTAAGTTGATTTACCGCTGCATCAGCATCGAGGGTTAGGATGTATAAATATCACAAGGGGAGGGCGGGACTAAGTAATGGCTTTTTTTAATTTAATTTCTCAGTCCAATTGTTGTTTTCTTATTAAGATCGAAATCTCGATAAACCTCCACGTGTTTAGCTAGGGAACGAGAATTAATTTCCAATGTCGTCTCGACAGCGATAAATTTGAGAGATTAAGGAAAAATCAGACTCCCAAACTTTGAGTTTGCAGAAGAGAAAATGTTCACGTTTGATCCTAAAAAAAAAAAAGCAGTGAAAATGTTCATTAAGCTTAGGTTCGTTAATTAGTATAATAATTAATGAAAATAATGAAATTTGAATGAATTTTCTAATTAGCATAAATATTCGCATGTTATAATAACAAGGGCATAGGTTGATGTGATAATCAACTGCAACAATGTTCCTTTTGTTCTCGGTTGGGGGCAGGTCGGCAAAATGGTGATTGCCTTTGTGGTAATATTCATCGTTTGCTTTCTACCCTATCACACGTTTATGCTCTGGTTTCACTTCTACCCATTCTCAAAGGATGTCTACGACGATTTTTGGCATGCCTTCAGGATCGTTGGTTTTTGTCTGAGCTTTATCAACAGTTGCGTCAACCCTATAGCTCTTTATTGTGTCAGCGGAGCTTTTAGAAAGAGGTCAGTACGATAGTTGACATTTTTGCTTCTAAAAGTCTAAATTTCACTGAAAAAAAAAATAAAAAATAAAAAATAAAAATGCAGTCGCCTCGAATGCAAGTTTGCAAAAAAAAAAAAGTGAAAACTATCAGGATTCGATGTCACGTTAACGAATTGATTGAAATGTAAAGAAAAAAAAAAAAAAAAATCTCCAATAATTAAGAATGTATAAAGAAACTTGATCCACTTGATTGCATTCTGCTATTAACTGAATTAATTCCTGGAGATTGAACAAGTAGCAGTCCGGTCTGCCTAGCCCTTCGAGAATCGATATCCTTCCATGTCAGCTGTCCACTTAAAAAATATCAACTTGATTAAGTTCGGCTATTAAATTAATGAATTGTCCAAGATTCAACGAATATCTTTGCTGTCTGGTGCCTGGATCTTCGAGAAACGACACATTCCGTGGAAGTTTTCCACGTACTCGTCAACGTAATGCCAGTACATTTTACGAAACGAGCTTCAATTCAACATTCCGAAGGCATACTCAAGAATTCAATTCCACAGTACTACAAACTGCGTGTTCTCCTGTCCATATGAAATAAATACCCAATTGCTACACAAACGGAGTGTAACGAAGCTCATCCTAAAGTTACTTCACCAGAAAATGTGTAATAATTTATCGTTACTAGGTCGTAAGTCTGATGTTCTGAATGCAAAATCTGTGTGTGGGTGGCAGAGCATGAATATGCATATATACATGATACAAAACTATTGTAAATAGTAGCCAATAAGTCATGTATATCGAATTATGTGTGGATGCGACGAATAAACCATAACAATCAATTTATTAAATCATATGAGCTTCAAAATGATTGAACGAGTGCACATGAAAAAAAAAAGAAAAAAAAACATTTGAGTACTGAAAATTGGCCGTTGCTGCGTTTCCACACGAGAGAATAAATGGCCAGTGGTTAGATTTCAAAGCTGGAAATGGGAGGTACCTTCGCAAACGAAGGCTCGAAATTGCAGGATTAAATGTCCTGCCGATTGGAACAGAGGGCTGAGGGTACGAAAGAATTTCGTGGAAAAGTGAATAAAATAAAAAATAAATAAAAAGGATATTGAAAGGGATTGGAAATAATTGAAACCAATTTGGAATTTATGACGATCAACAATTCAGTAATCACAATCCAACGTTGGTGCATTTCCACGTAAGGAAATAACTGGCCAATCCGGATGATTCGAAAGCTGCAAATGCGACGTAAACCTCGTAAACGAGGGCTTGAAATTGTAAGATTAAATATGCTGGCATTATAGAAGTGGAGGACTGCGATGCTACGGAGAAATTTATTAGGAGGGTTAACAAAAATGATAAAGAAACAAAGCGTAGATCCGATGTGAATTTATGAATAAATTGTAGGTTCAATAATGTTACACACACGTGTGCAGAATAGTGGGATCAAACAGTCGAGCAGATGTCCCAGGAACGAGTAACAGAACGAGGGTTTTCCATTTATCGTGTGTGCGTGTGTGTGTGTGTGTGTGTGTGTATTGAGAGAATGATTTTACCAGCACAGTCTTTGGTACGAGAAATAGGTAATCGGAAATGCTGAACGATGCAGCTGTGCGAAGCTCAACGGTAGGGCAGTTGGAACTCGATGTAAAAGAAGCTGAAAGTGGGGGTCGATGGCACGCGACACTGTACACGAGCCACACAAATGCACCCCCATGAAAAGTTCCCCCTATCGCCATCAGCAGCCGTTCTGCTGTACACAACGATTCGGCTTCGTATAACGGTTTGTTCCATTCCTTTCTAGTCTAAATCTGAACGTCCACCCATGAGGACGACCATCGATGGTCGATTTTTAAAACGAACCTCAAATTCCAGTTTATCTCAGTCTCTACGAACCTTTTTTCTTCATTAAGCTAATAACTCTCATTATAGCCATGAAAAGATCGTCTTCGGTGAGCAAATAATCAGTTATCTCCAGTGATCAATCCTCAGTTTCATTTTTCTCTTAACGTTATTTAAAATTTCATATTGTGACGTTTAAAGGCACCCAGCCTCGCGGAGAATCAACAAGACACCCAGACAAAAAGGATTAAACCTTCGACGGATGACGAGGTCAGTCAATTCATGAATTTTATCGAATCACTAACTTAACAAGAAGAGACACTTCAAAAATTGCATTTTTTAAGTCGCTGTCCTGAAGATTTGCACATTTTTTTATCTAAAAAATTGAGAAACGTTTGTTGGAAAAAAAATGTTTAATCGATAAAGATCACATGATGGAAAATCAAATTCAATTTCAATTTTCTTCAATGCAGGAAGGACCAAATACGAGAGAATATTTGCAGCTGGCTTTGACAAGGGTTCTCGAATTACAGCGAGCACTCAATGACGACACGTACTTTGACGACGAAACCAGTGATCTAGGTAATTCCGAAGAATCCTTTTCTATCAAAAAATTAAAAATCAACTGAGCCAATAAAAATTAAAAAAAAATATTTTTCGATTGTTGAATTTATTTTCTGGTTTTTTTTTTCAGGAGAATCAGACAACGAGGATGACTTGATGAAGCACGTGGTAACGAAGGTATTCCGTGATTTACCAGGCACGACGAGTGCCAAGTTGTCAGGAATAATAGAGCACGGAACGCGAACAAGGCAGGAACTTTCAAAAATTCGTTCGAAATCGATTCAGTTATCGGGTTACGATACGTGTCGGAAGGTGGCGGTTGATTTCATGAGGAAAACAGTGCAGAATGAGCCGATGTATCGACTGCCAGATTCCCCGTTGAAATCACGTCGAAAATCGATCGGCAATGCAGATTTCATCGACGAAATAGATCGGCAAAGAATGTCAGAAAATTCCAATTACCAAATAAGAATGAGAATGTTGACGAGTCTGGATCTCCATCTGGCAACCAAACAACGCGATTATACAGCTCGTCTGATGAGACATTAATTCGATTTATTTATCGTCTTCCTTGGATCAACCAATCGAGCACGTAAAAAGTCGAGCAAAATCAAACCAACTATTTAATTTTGTATTTAAAATATACGATTCAATTCTAGTCCGCATCTAGTCTCCATAACCGATGCCCTGATAAAGCATTAAATATAATAAACTTAATAAATACAAACTCTTCCATATTTTCTCGACGATTTCATTTGAGCTGACAACATAAAATCCAATTTTCAACTATTTTTCCAAACAAATGACAAAGATTTAAAAAAAACGTTACAATTTACGAGACCGCCACGATCCCGAGGTTGTTTTCTCAAATGCAAAATGCACAGAAACGTTGAAGAATAAAAATGAAAGAAAATCTCCAAAGTATTGGGGGGAAAAAAAAACCAAAAAACTAAAAAAACCATTATAATTTCAGGTATACGAGTCTTTTAGTCTTAATGATAAAATCTAGTCAGGTGAGAACCACAAAATGTACGAAATGATCACTATAAAAAATAAAGAATACAAAAACGAGAATAAACAAGAGCTCGATTGTGTAAAAAATTCATTTATACTTTATTATATGTATCTGTTGTAGATGATTAAAAAAAAAGAGAAAAGAAAATAGTAGTCGGTGGCCTATGGACTAAAATCGAAAAGCGAGTTTTCCTACGAATCTAATTAATAATCTACAGATTATTAATTACCCACAAATCTAAGATACACCAGACCATCGTTACTGTCAACGTATTCGTCGATTTACGAGCTAATTGAGGACATACAATAGTACGAAGGGAAGGGAATGCGAGGGCGAATAAAAAATGACAAAACATTGAAGAAATAGGCCATGAATACGAATAGAAGTGGAGGCTCGAAGGCAGGAGACTAAAAATAAAATCGAGTGGATCGGAGGGGTAAAGAAAAATGCAAAATAATGAGTTTGATTATTCCTCGAGTGAAAATCTAAGATAAACAAGTCGATGGGACCAGAGAATGAGAAATAAAATCAGGAGAATAGTTATCAATGCTGCTGAACGAGAGTGGGAACGCTCGAAGGGTTTCTCCAAGGATCAGGTATGTCAAAATGTGGGGGAACAGTGGTGAGTGCATCGTCACTTTTCCGATTGGGGCTGCAATTCATCGGCTTTGTTCTCGTAGTATTAACGCACTCGATCGGTAATTTAATTAGATCGAGACGATAATTAAAGCCTTGGCTCGTAACGCGAAGAATAGTGTGCAATGGGACGTCCATGTACGGCAATTCCTCAGGTTTTTTGTCCATAAAGTAACCGATGAGACAGCGCAAAACTGCTT
This sequence comes from Campopleginae sp. 14b, assembly GCA_030522525.1. Lineage (NCBI taxonomy): Eukaryota > Metazoa > Arthropoda > Insecta > Hymenoptera > Ichneumonidae > Campopleginae sp. 14b. The sequence continues at coordinate 13,988 of JAPYYS010001011.1, forward strand.
GATGCGAAACTACGAGAACGTTGTTCGAACACTGAAGCTCAGCAATAACAGGCTCAACGCGATGCATTATGTCGAGATAGCTCTGACCCCATGGATAACGATAGCGCAGTTTGTCCTGGTCGCGCCATGCGAATTCCTTGCAACAAAAAAATTGTTTGACAAATTATAAGATGAAAATGATTCTGATACTAAAGCATATTGGGTCAATCTGACCCAAGACATTTTTCAAATCGTTGTATTCCGGTGAATACGCATTTAGCTCTTTTTTTGTTTTGTTTTTCTAGTCAATCATCCATATTTTATGACCCTAAACGTATTTTTTGACGAAACCGAAAATCAAATGCTAAAATATTCGTTACTAGTAAACGCCAAACAGTCGGTAGCGTAATATTGTTCGGGTCGAAACGACCCAGTGTGTTCTCGAAGGGTTAAAATTATTAATAAAACACCCAAATCATCGTCAAGCCATCGCAGTGACAATGAATATTTAGAAAATGCAGATAAAGCTGATTCAATGAGATTTTCAAGGGTAAAAATATGTTTGGGTCGAAACGACCCAGTGTGCACTCAGAGGGTTAATAAATCGATGCAAATTTCAGAGTTCCTTGTTATTTATGATGAGCCAATGATTTGTGAGCTTGGTCCAATCAACAAATTGCCAGAGAATATTTAGAAAATGATGATGCAGCTGATTCGATGAGATCTCATAGATGAAAATTGTTCGGGTCAAAACGACCCAGTGTACGTTCGAAGGGTTAAAAAAAAAAGAGAAATAAGTTGAATTACCTGAGGATAATGTTGTTGCATTTCTTCGTAGGAAAGTCCCTCGCAAACTCCAGCATAAAGTTCATTGAGTTCGGCGAGATGTTCACGCTGAGTAGCTTTGATGTCACGAGCAGTAGCGATGGTGCGTCTCAACTGGCTCGTGAGAATTCTAAGATCAGGAATGTTCATGGCATTGATGCGAGAAGCGAGAGCTTGGGCGTAACGTTCACCACGTGGGCTGAGGACAGCATCGCCGCCGATTTTTCCAAGCACGTTATTTTCGCTCTCGCCGTGTCTTGAAAAATAGAGAGTATGTGTTTTTGGACTGACCGAGCCCAAATAGCCAAGAACGTTGGATTCGACGTGGCCATTTATGCAGCTTGCTTCGATACTCATAGTCACTGTATTTATACGAATTCGGGGATAATTTTTTTCGTCCAACGGCTCGTGAACGAGCAGATAATGCGATACTCTCAAACGCAAATCCTCAGCTGCTGTCGCTGCATCCATACCAGCGTAATCCGCACTATTGCGAATTATCTCTGCATAATTTCGCTCGAGCACTCGAGGATCCTCGCAAATGCATTCGATGAAGAGAACACGGTAACCCAGGTCCATACTCATGTACCCATAGACCTCGGAACGTTGATCACGCGTCACTAGGCATCCGTCCAATATCTTTGAATTGTAAACAAAGTCATTTAAAGTTTTTCATCAAAATACCAGATCAAAAGCTTCCGCTATGCGTTTCGGAGTATTGGAATTTCGAAAAACGTCAAAATCACAATTTTTATTCAATTTACTTTTCTATCAATGAAACGAATACTTTTTAGGGGTAGGAAGTTCCTTCTGACGATGAGCGAACGCACCCGAAGCAAGAACCGAAAAAAGTTCGAACGAAAAGAGAGAAAGAAGGAGAAAAAATCAGATATGGGTCCTCAACAGTTGAAACGAACGGTTGTCCGTCAAAAATGTTTCTTAATAGAAACAAAGATTAATATTTGATGAATAACTGATCAATATTTCGACTTTTTTTTTATTTTTCAATTGAACGAGCAAGAAAAAACTGGAAGCTCCTGATTTCATTGATAAAATGAGTAAATAAAAATCGAGTCAACTCACAGCGACTGTATTACCCGCTCGAAGCCACTCGACGCAATCTTCCATCGCTTCTCTCATAGCCAGAGATCTGAGGCTTAAATTAGCTGCGATGTCCGAGCGGAAGAACTCGTGGCTGCCGTACAACTCGAGCTTTTTCCGACGATAGTCGCTGACCCGCAGGACTGTGAAATTTTTGCAAAAACAAATGAGTCCAGAGCAAGAAATATTCGATCATGAGATTTTGAGGTTTTTTTATACGTGTCGAGAGACATTTCGCGCGAATGATAATAAAATATCAAATAATATTGGTTACCTTTGGCGGTCTCGCCGTTCCAATTCAAACGCCGACAAAGACTCTGAGCAATTTGTGACTTTCCACGACCGGGGAGACCGCATGTCGCGATGACAACGCCGACAAACTTTTTCCTCGATCCAAGAGTCGATGTCGTTCGAGGTCCACAAACCTCTTGGCCTCCATCTGTAAAATTCACATTCCGGTCAAGCATTTTCTTTCATTTTGTCGACTGCTCGGAAATAAATAGCGAACAGAAAGTTTTACGCTGCTTAAAGAAAATCAATGCCAATCAAATGAATCAATTGAATATCTTAAAATTTATACTTCAAGTTGCCCCCACGAAGTTTCATCGTTTTCTTCAATATGGACTTCATTAATAATGAAGTAATCGAACAGACGATAGTCACGATGACTGGAAAGTTTATAGTTCGAGAGCAAAAGCTCGAGGATGTTTGAAAAATAATTTTCTACAAATAATGTTTTCCACGTGGAGAAAAACATTGTACTAACGGCCCTAATGTTCATCGTGACGAAACAGTCTAGCGAGGAAAACAAGAGCATCATGAGTTTCGTAAACCTATTAAGTGAATCCGGCTTATAAAAAGTGTATTTAACGGTCTATAACAAAATGATGTGATAAAATACGTAAAGTGAAAAACACCGTTTGTACGAGCCGTTGGCACTATAAAACGTTAAGCACACACGGGTATCTCGTGCATGTATCGTGCGTATAAGAAGGAGAGTGACGCAAACGTGTTGTCATTTTTGTTTTCGTCACGAGAGGGCTCGAACGGATTGTGATCGGTCGAAAACGAGGGCTCGGCCATTGCCCCAGCCGTTTTTAAACTCTTGCGTAGCGATATATTCATAAACTCTGTCAGGCATATATGTATAGTGAATAAAAAGGTGTAAATATGGACTCCGTGGGGAGGTTACATACCCCTCGGGGTAATATGGACCCCCTCGAAAATATCACAGTTGTGTAGAAAGGTCTATTTTAAAACAAATCTTCGCTTGAAATTCGCGTGACTAATGCGATGAATCTCTTTGTGCAAATATTCTCACAAACATCTAAAACTTGTCATTGAACATTCCCCTGAAAATCTGAACGTCAACATCCAACAGAATGTGTCAAAAAAATGGAATTTCTCGATCCAATATTCCCGGAGTGAGCAATATTTATTTTACTCAGCAAATAAAGTGAATGAGGCAACGGAATCTTTATCGGAAGGAACAAAAGAATTTGCCAGCAGATTTCATCGGTTCAATGAATGTACTCGTTCGGTGTACGACTGAATATTTTGCTCGACATTCCTGTTGAGCAATTATATGTTGCATCGAAACATTGCCGTCACTGCTGTCGGAGCTAGCCCCCAATATTCGATTCGATCAATTTTATTTTTCAGTTGATTTGATCAATACCGAATCCAATGATCAATAAAACAAAACCTTGAAGAACGTTCCTAGATGGTGACTCGCACTCATCACGTGCGTAACTAATTCATTGGCATTTATTAATGAAAACATGCAAGAAATTAACTGAGGGGTCCATATTACCCCAAATCCTTCGATATTGCCACAAATATTCGCAAAACAAAGTGACATGTGGGTATTTTTTATTCACTTTTATATTTCCTGTGTTGTGTTCGCAATTTTTCATGTGTGCAACTGTTTTTACATGTGTTTGCTAAGTACACACCACGAAAGAATATTGCTATTTTTGTTCGAGGGCATTCGTTCATGCACCTATACTGCTTCTGTCTATGATTGCTTCTAATTTGTCATATAATCACTTGCACACACACCGACAAATAGCCACACATACCCACTTTCGAGCAAACACCAACATGAAGGCATGAATATAGTTATTTCATGTACATTGCGTACGTAGGAATAATTGTATTTGTATACAGATTCGACCCACTTAGCCAGTCTCTTAAAAAGGACGGGGAGAAAAACCTGTTGTGTTCGGGCTTGCAGCACGGTGTCAAAGTCCAACCGAGCAGTCTGCCAGCACGTTTAATCCGATAATAACACACGAAGGAGAGGCTAGACTATGTATATTCGCAAGAAACGAGAAGCCCGACTTAGCCTCACACGTGCAGATGACGATGAAAATTTTTCAATCACTTTTCCTGGTATATACGGAAATTCCCCAGACAAGAAAGGATTTTCCAACTTTCCGAAACAGAGAATCTCACTGTTTCAACATTTTCCAAATAATTTCCATTTCAATGATTATCAGAAAGTCGAACAAAAGCAATGATTCGAGTTTCTAAGTTTTTTGACCAAGCGAAATAACTGCTTTTTGTTCGCAAGGACCGTTGTTCAAACTCGTGCTAATAAAACGATTGATATAGAAATTAATAAAATGCTGTTCCGCTCATTGAGATGGACTCTCATCAAAATAAGAGTTTTAAAGTTTCGTTATTTTAATTTTGTTATCCTTGATCGATCGCAGGTTTCTTGTCCCGAAGACTCTAAAGACAAAATGACTGCCTCAATGTTGGGTCACGAATCAGATCCTAATTTTTTCGAATTCATTTCGTAATCAATATTATTAATGACGTTAATTTGTTGACTGTAGTGACTTTCAAAAATGATGACATTCCCACGAGTTTCAGAGTTTGCAGCCACGATCCCATTGGGTCAAGGGTCGGTGAGACGTTCCGAAGAAAAACATATTTTCCCGATTAATGTGAACCATGGTCTCTGGAGCAATCGACGACTATTCGTGACGATTATTATTATTCTCATCAGCGTGTTTGTCTATCGATTAATCAGTGAATCAATGAATGTTTTTTCGCAACGCGGTTGGGTGTCTGATCGTAATCTCAAGTGGTTTTAATCGATCCTAATTGCAGCTTAAGTTTGTTCGAGTGTTTACGATGCAGCTGCATAGAAAATCTGCTCAATGATTGCGATATCCCTTTGGTATTGATATTGAGGTATAAAATTTTGAGACATCTCGCTGCTTTTATCGTCATAGATTAAGGAGACGAAATAAACAGACTCGATGAGTGAAAAATCCAATTTCGTCGTATTTTGGTACATCCGAGACCTCCATGTCGGACAAGAATCAATTTCACATCCAGAAAAAATTGTTTTGGCCGAAATCGAAATAATGAATTTACGAATAAAAAATAAACAAAAATACGTGAAAAAAATGCAGTAATCAAAAAGAAAAAAATCAAAACAAAAACATTACCTTGAGAAATTTCTTCAGCACAGGGTGGCATATTGGCAGTCACGTCGTTGAGAATACCGGTTGAAATTTTGGTGGTAGAATGGAGGATCTTGTCGTCACAGAGTAAAGTATTGTCAGACGGATTGTGAGTTGAAGAAGAATCAGCGGATTTTGTTAGGCCAGTGTGTAGAACGAGCTTTCTGAGTGCGAGACAATAGCCGAGAAAAGGTCCGGAAAACAAATCGAGACAGGCGGTCAGCCAGCAGGGCATAACCAGCCGGCTCAGCGAGAACCTTCGTTCTTTTTGTTGATTCCACTGTTGAGTAGACGATGTTTTCGAGCCAGTTTGGGCGAAAGTTGCGACCTCGGGGGAGGATGATAATTGTAGAAAAAATATGTAACGTCGAGGGAACAATCGCGAAGGAATAAAACTGGCAATTGATAAGATCGAAGCAAATGGCTAACGATCAAAATAAAAATCCCAAGTCCTCCAGCAGCCTTGACGGCAGCGACCGCACCAGCAGATAAACATACGGACAAAATCCAGCACGTCCGTGGGAGCTCCGACAGAGTTCCGTTTGCTATTTCTGTATGCGACGCTTTATTTTCCTCCGAAACGAAAAAAACAAAAAGTACACACAACTTTTGTTCCTTTCTTCACCAAATAAAGATTATATCTTTTCTTCATACATACATGTGTGTATATATATATATACATACATAGATGCGTATTAATATATATATATGGCTATGAGTCTCTCAACGAAAGTGCGTATGCTAAAGTCGTTCTTCAGAAAAATGATCGCTGCTTGTGTGTCTTATTATAGACAACAGATCCTCCCTCATTCCAATTTGCTTTATCCTCACCTCCGGAGCCAGTTTGCGAGCTTTTTTTATCAGCGATAAAATTTAATCAATATACAGGCTTCCGAACCGAGCTATCTCGAGAAAGCTGAACACACCCACACGTGCAATGTTTTTATATGTTTGTTTCTTTCGTTTTTCTCTCTGTCTCCCTCAATCAAATTCACTTTTGAAAAGATCGTTTATCACGAGATGAAAAGACCACAATCACGAGTTTATATTTTAATCAAAAATTCCATCGAGCCGTTATTCACATTATTGAGAATCTTGGCATTTGTTTACCGAAGCCCAAGGGAATTGATATTTTTTTGTTTATTCCTTCGTAGTTCCTCCGTGTAATTTTCCTTTTCGAGTGCAATATTTTCCGATAATTCACATATTGCAGTATCGTGAAATATAAAATGAATGATTTGACGATCGTTAGAGCTTCAAACTCGGGCCTGGTCCAAGAAAACTGTATCGTCATCCACGCAAGACTCGTCTATTTCCATCACACATTTGCGTTCGCGGTATCAACTTTATTTTACTTTTTTTTTCGTCAGAATTTCGTTGGGTCGCGCTGCTCGCGCACTCTACAGTGTGAAACGTGCGTCTCGGAACGATCCTCGGCGAACGTTTTCTTTTTATTTCTTCGGAACTGCGTCGAAGGTTTTCGCAGTTTCTTTCACCTTCACTCTCGTTCTCGAGAATATTAATTCAGCGTTTTTTCTCACGTTTGTTTATTTTTTTTTTAAAGTCTCGATGTCTCCGCGTCGAAGGGACGACGCGATGAGCCTCGAATTTTCGAACGAAAATGAAAGGTGTTCGATTCAGGTGCCCCTGACAATCGTCAATTTTTCGAGTGTCAATGATTACATTCCATAATCTTTCTTTATCAGTATTTCAACGATGTTATTTGTATTTATTCAAAAAGCACGTTTCTCATTACGATCGTGAGCATCGGATGCTTATGACGCGAGTTCGCAATACCGACTGAAACTGAGTGCCGTCGAGGTGAACGCTTTTAGTATCGACCAGACGACGCAAGAGCCTCAAGCCCCCACTCTCGCCCTCCTATCGCTACGTACGTACACTATTGTATAATAGATAGATAGATATACAAACAGGGTGAGGAAATCGTTTGCGAGCTCTCCAACGTCTTCGAACCTTTGTACTAAAAAAATTAAAAAATCAAAAAAAATAATCAGTCACAAAACTGGAGCAGTAATAATAAAAATAAAAATCATACCAACGCTGAGAATTTATTATTTCAATATGACAATTTGAGTTGATAAATAATACACAAAGAAGACTGCGTCGGTCAAACATTTATGTTTCCGAAGAGGGAGATTGAGAGGGGATTGAAAGGTCCATAGTTTTCGATCCGACGTGGTTCACGCTTTTTTCCAAAGTTCGACAAAAGAAGCAAAAACTCATAGGGCTCATGATCCAAATCCATCGAAGAAAGAACGGAAAGAAGAATAAAAAAAAAAAAAGACGAGGCAAATTTTTTTTTCCGCAACATCCTCGCATGGAATCTTTGGCATTGTCCACACCGTAATATTGTGAGTCATTTAGGGCCATTAGGGAAAACATAATCATCACAATTGCCTAGTCCCTTTGAAATCGGATTTTTTATTTTTTTTTTATTTTAAAAATTGACTAACGTCATACAGGTACGTGAAGTATGAAGATCAATGAGGTTCGTTAGATCACCCTGTATATGCGAGCATAAAAAATATTTTGTCTCGCTCTGGAGGCACGACTGTTACGTATAAGCTCGATATTATAGAGCAGCTGAAATGATACGGGAACGAGAAATCTTAGAGTATAATTTTTCAGTATAGCGATCATTAAAAATGGTAGCCGCGTCGGTCATGGGTCATCCATAACATTGCATTTGCGTTAATTAATCGTTATTTCGACCAAGACCTGATTTATCAAAAGTGTTAAATGAGAATGGTGCGTTTGGAGATATGCTCCTGATATTGCGCAAATTTCATATATTTCCTTATCAACTATACGGAGCTGCTTCCAGTTGCGCAAGAATACAAGGTTTCCCGAGCAATAAATAAATTAGAGCGTGATACATTAATGACTGCGAACGTTTTTTTTTTTCCCTCGTATCTCCAGAGTGCAACGAACATGAGGATGAGACTCGCGTATACTAAATTTAATACATTTCTTTTGTCTTGCAAATTTGTATTCTATCAATCATGACAACATCGTTAATTAATTAATTCAATCAATCCAAATGCATAGATCAAAGGCAACCAATGACCAAGTTCACAAATTACAGATCTATCATCAATAAAAAGAAACTCTGAAATTTCCATCGATTTATTAACCCTCCGAGTACACACTGGGTCGTTTCGATATTCCGTCACCGATTGTTCAACGTTTAATGGTAACGAATAATTTGGCATTTTATTTTCGATTCCGGCAAAAATTACACTCAGGGACATAAAATATGGATGAAACATTTGCTACAAAAAAGATCGTCTATACGAAAAAACGAAGAAAGAAAAACAAAACAAAATGCATACTCACCGGAATCCAACGATTTTAAAAACGTCTTGGGTCAAATTGACCCTAGATGCGGTTACAGGAGTCCCGACAGTGACGTTATTTGAATTTCTCGAAATTCAATTTTCCACAACATTGAAAATCAAACATTTATTTGCAATTTTTCAAAAATCGAATTCCTCAATTGAAAGGTTTAAAAATACAGCACCGAGCTCGTAACATTGATTTTGGGACAGCAACAAAAATTCGTTAAAATTTGCAACCCTGTGTGATTGACTAATAGCACTGATGGATTCGACTATTAAATCTCTAGATAATAAATATGTTGTTATTTGTTCGCCCGAGTCCAATTAACAAGTTGAGATTCGTTCTAATTAATGTGAGTGTCGTCACTTATTTAGTCACCAACACAATTTAACACGAACGTACTGATAGGTTATATTGTTAATCGCATGGAAAACGATGCCAATGAGTCTCGAGACATTAACTTTTTCCACAACAAGCTCAATATGTCTAGAGTTGTGTTGATCAACCGTATTTAATGCTGATAATACATGACTGACAAGACGATATATTGCCTCGTGTATAATTATCACTTATTTATGATCAGATTGCTGTAAAACTCTATGTCAACATTAGCACTTTATACGTCATACTTAGTTATCCGTTATTGCTAAGATATGCTTGCTCTTAAAAGAATCTCTCCAGAATCAGTCTACGATAGCTTAATCGTAGGCCTTCCAAGAGTACCTGCGATTATATTGTCATTTGTAATCTCCACAAGTGTGAGTATCTGCGTCATTGAATATTCTTGGCCAGAAAAAAAACGAACCATTAAGTTGTAATTCGATGAATAAATTCATCCATAATAATGAAAATGTATCGTTATTCGTCAGAGGTCATAGCTTTCGGTAAATTTCAAAGCTCTGTCGGTTGGACCTCGAAGTTTCTATTTCACAAAATTCTATGAAAGCACCGAGTGTCCTCAATGCATTAAGATTTCATTTCGAAAAGACTCACGTGGTTAACCCTTAGTCAATATGAACGGACGATGTGGAGGAAAGAAAAGCGACGATTTAGCATCACCATGAAAAAACAAATCTCTTGGAGGTGTATGAAAAGTGTCAACTTTTTTAAATAGTTGAGTGCGATGTAAGAAAAAAAATTCTCAACGATTGGCGACGATCTGGCCATGGAAAGTATTTCTTAAGAGACTTGAAGTCACTCAACAACTTTCTGTATGCGAAGGGTCGAACGATTTTATTTACAAGTAGTTTATCGGGATATTGAGAATGATAGATAAAAAAACGTGTTGGTGAGGATCGGAGCGACGGAAAGTGGTATGTAGTAAATCGACGCCTAGCGTCGATAAATAACAACGTAACGTTAGCGACGATCCACTGCGGGATATCTTGTGATGATAATGAAAATTCCTGCCAGCGATATGAACAATTAATTACCTTCCGATCCCTTTGAGCTGACGCCATTAAATTTTGATTCTTTTTTTTTCAAACCCTTTAGGAGACCTGCAGTGTCCCGTTGGTATAGTTCAGTGATAAGCCACTTTTTGGGAAAAGGAGTCTCGGGTTCCAACGAGTACCTAATTGCTGATTATCTCTCTCACAATTACCCCACTGACGGATCACCGTAATTGTATATTTCACGTCTCTATTTTTTCTTTGCTCAAATTTCTTTGGTGGTGTATGGTATCATGATTATATAGTTCGGTAATGAACGATTCATTCATAAAAAAATGAAAATTAAAAAATATCCTGTAATTCGTCCTTCCCTCATGTGTCCTTCGAATTAATTTAATTTTTTCAATCCTCTAATTATCCGATGACGATTGGTTTCTCATCAGCAATTATAATTAACTTAAAAATTTGCAGTATTATTCAAATGCGTACATAACATTGTGTGAAGGTTTGGACATGACAATCTGCGCAGATATGAAAAACCATAATCTCCGTCAACCGTGAGATAATATCAAAGGTCACTCAGTCAATCATCATCGAGAGGCAAAAAATTAGCAATACTCGTTGAATTCACGCGGGATCTATCTTTCAATATTCGACTTTTCAATCGCGTAGCTTCCATCAATCGCCACTGCCGCACTATCGAGCAGAATCGCATGCCTATAAAAGCAACAGTACGTCGTAGCTCGTCTCTGAGACATACGACATATTATCTCAGACGACGAATACACCCAGCAGTCGGATTAGCCGTGAAAACAATCGGGATAAAAGAAAGACAAAAAAATCTCGCAGCAAGTTGAGTTTTGCCGCGAAACGTGTAAGCGCGCACATAGGAAGCAAATATCACGATCGTTAACATTTTCAAGCCGAATTTTCTGAAAAAGTGAAAAAAGTGCAACAATAAAAAATAATTAATAAAAAAAAAAATAAAAAAAAACTAGAAATTAGAATTTTACTAAATTAGCTCAACGTGAAAATGAGTGATAATTAATGAATAAAAAAGATTTTGCCAAAAACTCTTGAGACTTGAAGAATTTTCATTACTTGATTGAGTTTATTCTTATACCATCGAATAGAGAAGATGGATCTGGGCGTTTTCGAGTTTGTTTTCATCCTAGTCGGCCTTTTGTTGCCATTGTACTATTGGCTCGTGTCGTATCACGATTATTGGGAATCCCGAGGAGTCAAAGGGCCGAAACCGATAGCTTTTTTCGGTACAGCGAAAGATTTGATGTCGGGAAAATATTCAATGGGTGATTACGTAACGAGGGTATACAACGAATGGAAGAACGAACCAGCGGCCGGAATATTACTACGTCGGACGCCGGTGCTCGTAGTGCAGGATCTCGATCTTATAAAAGACGTTTTGATAAGGGACTTTAGTACGTTTGTCGAGAGAGGTACGAGCATGGACGAGAAGTTGGAGCCCCTGGCAGCGCATCTCTTCCATCTGGAGGCCAAGAGATGGCGACCCATGAGACATCATTTAACGCCGGTATTCACTTCCGGTAAACTGAAACAAATGTTTTACCTGTTGGTCGAATGCGCCGATCATTTTGAAAAATACATAGACGAGCTAATCGACGCAACAAAAACGGATGAAAGAATAATGGAATTCCGAGAAATGACGGCTAAATTTACAACTGATGTTATTGGCGTTTGTGCCTTTGGACTTCAAATGAACGCGATCGGAGAAGAGGAGAGTACTTTCCGAACAATGGGAAAGCGAATCTTCGCGATTAATTGGAGGACATCGTTGTTGATACGTTTGAGAACAATGGCACCAAAATTATACAAAATTTTCGGCCGATTTATTATTGACAAGGAATTGACCAAGTTCTTCGTTAATACCATGACCCAAACGATGGATTATAGGAAAAAAAATAATGTCGTTAAACACGATTTCGTCGATCTTCTCATGGTGCTGAGAGACCATCCAGAAAAAATCACAGAAGTCGGTTAGTTTCGTACTAAATTATCAGAAAATACAATTCATGACATTCACGAATATTGAACGGATAATAATTAAGTGATTTATACCACCGAAGTGTAATGAACGAAACAAAAAGTCGAAAGTATCTACTTTATCGATGTTTCACCGTAAAACTATATACCGACGTAAACATCTAGCCCATACGAGTTGCCAATTAAGTTTTGAAGTTATCATTTTTCATCACCTTTACATAATCAAATCGATTTTCCACCAACTCAACCTCCATGCGATTTAATTTCTTCTTCTCCATTCTCTTTGGAACAAAAAAAAAGATTCATGTACTTATAAGTCCGAGAAATTCGCAGGACAAATATTTACCCCAGTTTGTAGGTCAAAGGCAAAAAGAGAGTGAGATTGTAGTTCTAGTGTTGAAATCCATTTTTTTCATCAATAATAATAATTGACGAGCGCAAAACCAATAAATTGAATAATAATAATAATAAAATCGACGAATATTATTTCAGAAATGACAGATACTCTCCTGGCAGCTCAGCTATTTGTATTTTTCGTGGCTGGTTTCGAAACGTCGTCAGGGACAATGAGCCACGCTCTATACGAGCTTGCCTTGAATCCGGAAGTTCAAGATAAACTGAAGCAAGAAATACAAGATGAAATGGATAAAACAGGAGGAAAGATCGATTACGAAATGATCAAATCGATGAAGTATCTCGACATGGTTTTCCAAGGTAATGCTAATAAAACATTATTGATCAATAAATCAGGACGATTAATCATGAATAATGAGAAATATTTCCTTTTTATCAGAAACGCTGAGAAAATATCCACCAGTAACTTTCCTGATGCGAAAATCCGTGGAGCCTTACACCTTCCGGGATGCTTCGAACAAAAAATTATTTGAAATTGAAAAGGGCACGATGGTGTGGATACCGAACTACGCGATTCAACGTGATCCACAATATTTTCCAGAGCCCGATCGTTTCGATCCTGAAAGATTTACCGAAGAAGCAATAAAAGCTCGACATTCAATGGCCAGTTTACCTTTCGGTGATGGCCCGCGAAATTGTATCGGTAAGCAATCAATTTGATCCCGACAAGCATCGCTAATATTAACTATAATTAACAATAACTCATTGATTTTTAGGCAAACGATTTGGGGTGATGCAGACCAAAGTTGGGCTGGTCAAGCTTCTACATCGTTACACTCTAAAACCCTGCGAACAAACGACCATACCGTACCAATCGAATCCAAAGGCATTTCTTCTCGTACCAATAAATGGCATTCAACTAAACATCGTCAGAGATCCTCCAAGCACAAAACTCTAGCCAGACTAATTGTGAAGAACATCGAAGAGTTCTCTAAAAATGAGAATAAATCAATTTTGACGCATAACATTAACATTAACAAAATTGTCAAGGCTCACGTTGAGAAAAATCTAATCGGATTTCACGAAATTGTTAATAACAATTGTACTTCCAGTTCTAACATCTTCCAACAAATAAATACTTTTTAATTTATCGCCAACTATTAATTATACCCCCAATTATAAACGAAACAATAAAATCAACCATTTTTCACCTTTTGTTGCAAAATATTGAGGAATTTTTGAAAATATATCAGAAAATATTTCAGCGTTCGTTTCAACTTATTTTTTCAAACACGTACAAACGTCTATGCTTGATATGACAAGAGAGCAATGATAAGATTATGACACAGCAAATTATGAACAGATACTATGGATGACGAAAGAAATAAGAAGTCATCGCAATCACGAGCAAATGTTAGGATCAAAAAGTATTGACACAAATTCAAATTCAGAGTAATTGTTTAAATTTTTCCATGGGATTCCATGGGATCGAATGGGAATTTTATGAAAATTGAGCTAAAAAAAAATATCCCTCTCACAGTCATAACGTTTTTCCAATACGAATCAACGTTGAATAGTTCACGTTCGTTACCAACGCCTCAACTATTCTGATTAATCAAAATGTCCTTTTGATTAATAAAAAATCTCATTTAATTGGGATCTTTATAGAGTTTGGGAAAGAAGGAAATGTGGGTCAGTGTATTATTCTAGATCAGGATCTCTCGTTGCTCTGAAAGATTATGAAACAGTGCGACCTTGAGGCAAAAATGGAGAATATTAGTTAAGATCTGCGGCTGTTTCTCGTCTCTGGTGGTAATATTTCCAAGATCTTCAAATCGACGACGAGGATAAGAGCCGAGGAATTTATCCGAGTCGAGCAATTGGCATTGGCAAGTGATACCTGACGTCGAGTTTTTTGTACGTTTCGCGTCGTACGCGTAAGAAGAAACGGTAAGAAAAGCAAGAGTCACGATGACTCCTTTTGATCGGGGTCATGTAATCTACGGTATCAATTGAAAAACGATATAATCACAGATTAAAAATGGACCGATAATGCGAGTTTGTTGTTCGGGAGACGAATGGATAATGCATCGGGAAAGTTTGGAGATGTTTTGTTTTTCTCAACCGGAGAGAACAAATTATGCTGTCTCGTCGTGATAGACGGAGAACGATGTTAATAATGAAGAGTTAGCGGTTGGCAGCGTCGCGGTATCTATGGCAAAGCACACACAATGTGTATATAACTGTTGGACCGAGAGTAATCGAGTCAGTTGTATGTAACACTCTGGACGTAGCGATCGTATATTTGAGGGTTTTGAATTATAGTTCGGGAACGTAAACGAGAATTTTTTCAAGCATAAATAATAAAGCTGGTGGATTGAATAATCGAAATATAAAAATGATGAATTGGGTTGAAATAACGATAGCTGTGGCGACTGTACTATTTGCATTTTATTATTGGTCAACGTCGACTTTTAATTTTTGGAAGTCTCGTAAAGTATCGGGACCAGCACCTTTGCCATTGTTTGGTAATTTCAAAGATTTTCTTATGGAGAAATTGTCACTGGGCCAGCTTCTGCAAAAAATATACACCGAGAATAGTGGTGAGCCAGTGATTGGAATGTTCATGGCACGTGAGCCAATACTTCTTGTCGCCGATCCTGACCTGATAAAGGACGTTCTTATAAAAGACTTTGCGATATTTTCCGATCGTGGCACGAAAACGTTCGACAAAACAGAGCCACTGTCACAACATTTGGTGAATCTCGAGCCAGCGAGATGGCGACCTCTTCGTCACAAATTATCGCCTGCATTTACCTCCGGAAAATTGAAGAAGATGTTTTATCTCGTTCTCGAATGCGGTGATCACTTGGAACAATATTTAAACAATTTAGATGACAATAATAAATCTGTCGAGTGTCGAGAATTAACAGCCAAATTTACAACCGACGTTATCGGTACTTGTGCCTTTGGGCTTCAGATGAATGCACTCGCTGATGAAGAGAGTGAATTTCGAAAAATGGGTCGAGATATATTCACCCCCAAATGGCAGAGTATGGTTAGACGGAGGTTACGCGAGTCGGCTCCTCGGCTGTACGAGTTCCTTGGACCCTTAATAACCGATTGGAAAGTCAACAATTTCTTCGTCAATATGTTGAAAGATACCATCGGTTATCGAAAACAAAATCAGATCGTCAGACACGACTTTATCGATCTTCTCATGGAGCTGAGAGATCATCCCGACAAAGTCAACGATATCGGTAAAAATAATCATCTTTCATTTTTTACTTTCCCTTGCGACATCGTTTTATCGATAAATTCTAGAGATACGAACAGTGTCTTTGACAGAATGACACATTGCCTCGAATAAAGATAAAAAAATATTTTTTCCACGCGTGTCATTGGATTTAACTTCGTGACTCTAATTATACTAATTTGTGACAAATAATATCTTGTTTAGAATTAACGGACGAGTTGCTGAC